>PKMM01044599.1:378520-433970 GCA_002933915.1 Eutrema heterophyllum | reverse complement strand
TAGATAGATGAAAACAAACAAGAACTTTCATAAAAACACCAAGAATCTCTTAAACTCTCTCTCAAATCGTGTTTACATAAGCTAAAAATGAGATATATCCCCAAATAATAAGGTTTTTGGCCTAAATAACAAAGTGGGTCGGAGGTTGCAGCGGTCTGTAGTTGCCCGATGCAGCTGACCGATGTGGGTTTCCGGTTTTGCTTCGTTTGCGCACCAGACGGACATGCGCTTGCTAAAGTTGTCGTATCTCTTGAACCGCTGGTCGGAATGAGTTGAAACCACTTCCATTGGAAAGCTAGCTCAATTTCCTATAACTTTCATGAAGATTCCCGAAGCTAAATCCGAATGGAAAGTCTTCTTCTGACACTATCTTTCAGTCCCCTCGGACGGACTCTGCATTTTTGCTGCGGAGGAAACCACAGCTGCCAGCTTTTGCCCGCTGCAAGCCCGCTGTGAATCTCTGTGTTTTTGACGGGTGAACCCGCAGCGGCCGGCCTTCCACCGCTGCACTACCCCGCTGCAAGCTTCATGTAGTTCATTCGCGCGCCAGACGGACATGTGCTCACTAAATTTGCCGTATCGTTTTAACGGCTGTTCCGAATGACGTGAAACCACCTCCAAACGAAAGGTAATTCAATTATCTACGACTTTGATGAAGATCTCCAAAGCTAAATCCTAATGTAAACCCTTCATATGAGTCGATCTTTAAAACACTTCGGATGGCCTCTACATTTTCCTTGATTTTTGGGCATAGCTCTTGCTCCAAACTGGTTCCTTTTGCCCCATGATCTTTCTCCAAGCTTCACAATGCTTTCATAAGCTCCAAATAGTACCTAAAAGACTCTATAACACACAAACACATGCAAGAACTAACCTAAGACTCACTAACTCTAAAATGGATGCAAACTAGACCAAAAACCATGAAATGAATGCAAAAAGTCACAAAATTCTAACTTAAATGACTTCTAAAATGGGCTAAATTATGCAACTATCACTTACTCAGGAGTGCAGTGCAATCTTAACCAACATAATTCCAAAGAAACTTCTGGATCCAGAGAGCTTTATGTTGGACTACACGATATTCACCGAAAGGTTCGAGCGTTCTCTATGTGATTTTGGCTCAAGTGTGAACCTTATGCCGTATTCAGTTGCAAAGAGGATGGGTATGACTGATTTCACGCCCACCAGGATATCTTTGATACTTGCTGATCGCTCAGTGCGACTTCCAGAGGGGCTACTCGAAGATGTTCCTATTAAGATCGGGAATTGCTTGATCCCGACTGATTTCATTGTCTTGGAGTACGATACTGAACCCAGAGACCCCCTTATCCTGGGTAGACCATTCCTTGCCACAGTTGGTGCATTGATTGATTGCAGGAATGAGAAGATAGCTCTTAACATAGGTGATTTGGTCATGACCTTTAACATGGATAAGATGATGAAGAGACCGACTATCGATGGGCAGACTTTCTTCGTAGATACTTTCACGGAAATTGCAGAAGAGTACTTCTTGGAGATGCATCTTGAGGATCCGTTGGAAAGGGCACTGGTTTGTTCAGCTGAATCTGAGGTGTTCTTAAGAGAAGAGGCTGCTGGTTACTCGAAGATGCTCGACGCTGCACCATCAGTGTCGATCGATACTCCCTTAGTATTGGTCGACACCCTACGGCCAGACAGGGAATTGGGCGAATGTTCCAGGCAAGCTGCTAAGCTTGGAGATTGGAGCGAGGAGAAAGCTCCTAAGGCGGAACTCAAACCAGTTCTAGCCAATCTGAGGTATGTTTTTCTTGGTCCTAATTCCACATACCTTGTGATTATTAATTCTTCTTTGAACAACGCAGAGGTTGCCTTACTGCTGAGCAAGTTGCGCATGTATCGCAAAGCTCTTGGCTATTCTCTTGATGACATTTCAGGTATATCATCGGATCTGTGCATGCATAGGATTCATCTTGAGGACGAGTCAAAGGCTACAATTGAGCATCAGAGAAGGCTGAATCCAAATATGAAAGAAGTGGTTAAGAAAGAGGTTATGAAGCTCTTGGATGGAGGGGTTATCTATGCCATCTCAGACAGTTCTTGGGTTAGTCCGGTGCATGTTGTTCATAAGAAAGGATGGATAACTGTGGTGAAGAATGAGAAAGATGAGATGGTTCCTACTAGAAAGATGAGATGGTTCCTACTAGAACTATTACTGGGCATCGAATCTGTATTGACTACATGAAGTTGAATGCGGCCACAAAGAAATATCATTTCCCATTGCCTTTCATTGATCAGATGTTAGAGAGGTTGGCTAGTTATCCCTACTACTGTTTTCTCGATGGGGATTCAAGCTTTTTCCAGATTCCGATTCATCCAGATGATCAGGGGAAGACGACTTTTACATGTCCTTATGGCACATTCGCATACAGGAGAATGTCATTTGGATTATGTAATGCTCCAGCTACTTTTTAGAGATGCATGATGTCTATCTTCACAGACATGATTGAGGATTTTATGGAGGTGTTCATGGATGATTTTTCAGTATATGGATCATCGTTCAAAGACTGTTTGGCTAACTTGTACAAGGTGCTATAGAGGTGTGAGGAGAAACGCTTGGTCCTTAATTGGGAAAAGTGTCACTTTATGGTTCAGGATGGCATCGTTCTTGGGCACAAGGTTTCTGAAGCTGGGATCGAGGTTGATAAGGCTAAGATTCAAGTTATGACAGGTCTGCCACCACCGACTTATGTGAAAGATATTAGGAGTTTTCTGGGTCATGTTGGGTTTTACAGGAGATTTATTAAGGATTTCTCCAAGGTAACCCGCCCACTCACCGCCCTGTTATGCAAGGAGACACGATTTGATTTCACACCAGAGTGTCTTACGGCCTTTGAGGAGATTAAGAATGCTTTAGTGAGTGCTCCTATTGTGCAACCTCTAGATTGAACTTTGCCTTTCGAGATTATGTGCGACGCCAGCGATTTTGCTGTGGGTTCTGTTCTGGGTCAGACGAAGGATAAGAAGCTGCATGTCATCCACTACGCCAGCAAAACATTGGACGATGCTCAGAGGAACTACAACACCACAGAGAATGAATTACTTGCGGTGGTTTTCTCTTTCGATAAATTTCGTCCTTATTTGATTGGGAGCAAAGTGATCGTTCACACAGATCATGCTGCTCTCAAATATTTGATGCAGAACAAGGATCTCAAACCTCGTCTTTGTCGTTGGGTTCTTTTGCTCAAAGGGTTTGATATTGAGATAAAGGATAAGAGAGGAGTAGAGAATGGGGTTGCTGATCATCTCTCGAGGTTGAATTTCGATACAGATGTACCTATTGATGATCAATTACCTGAGGAGTCCATTTACTACGTGGAAACTGGTTTCCAGAGTGGCTTCACCGAAAATCAGCAATTCCCACGAATTGCAGGTTTCGGTATCGATCGATACCACTCTGGTGTCGGTCGATACCTGACGGTTTCTGAACCTGTTGTAACCGTGGAACACCTTTGTGCTTATGAAGAGTATCTCGTTGCTGGTTCGAGGTGCGAGCTTCCTCGCAGGTTCTTGGATATTGAGGCATTCTTGTCTCATTTCGGGCACGGGGTCTACGATTGCAAGACCACCACACAGATGGATGTGCGCCATCATGTCCTGCGCTATCTTGTTAGGATCTTGAGCAACACCTTGTTGTGTAAGATGGAGCCTAACAAGATGAGGGTGACTGAGCTGATTGTGTTGTCCATTGGGATCGGGGACATTATTGATGATGAGGCGTATGAGTGGCCTGAGATGGACCTCGCGGTCAACTTAGGTGCTGTCTTTGCGCACCACTTGGAGTCGCTGAAGGTGAAGCCTTTTACCGGACGCGGCAAGTCTTCTAGGACTGCAGGTCGCCAGAAGACTGAGACGGTAGGCAGTCTCCTCACTCCCATCTTTCTGCACCTTGGGATCAGTACTACTAGCTGCTCGCTAGTGACATCTCGCGAGCTTATGGACCTAACGCACCTGGAGCACCTGCGCTGGCTGAAGCCTGATAGGCGTTGGGTTTTCAGCACTTCTACTGGGGACTATCTGGTTCAGCTCCCCAACACAGATCTCACAGACATTGGCGGTGATCATGCTCAGCTACTCTTCACCCCTGATACTGCTGATATGGAGCCTGCGCCAGTCACACGACGTCGAGGCTCCGCTACTAGAGCCCGTCCGCCTGCTTCTGGCCCTGCTGGAGGTCGATCACACGCGCGCCACGCACCTGCTTCTACACCTACTCTTCCTACGCCACCTGCGATGGAGATGGACCCGTTCCAGCGCTACGTTATCGAGAGTCTTCAGACCATTTGGAGTGCTATGTCTCAATGCAGCTGCATGGCGTCTCAGCGCCCCATTTCACCACGCTCACCACATCAGGCTGGACCATCTGGCCCGCTGGCGATGACTCTGACGCCACTGAGGAGGATTAGTCCTCTGTTTATCTGGTTTCACGTTTGTTTTTCTTTTCCCTTTTATGTTTCTTTTCGCTTGAACTTTTGTTATTTTGGGTCTTATGTTAGCATTTTTATCATTGTGTACTTTGTGGAACTTATGCTTCAATGATTTTTGTTGCTTTTGACTTGTGTTTGAGTGATCTAACAGTGCTAACCATAACACATTTGGATCGTTTGACACACTTTTTGGGCACCATTATCGCTGTCAAGAGGAATTCTGTCGACCACCTACTGGTATCGATCGATACCAGTGCAGTGTCGGTCGACACTCATCACCATCTCGGGTAACCTCTTCGATTTTCACATTCCACTTGGTTCATTTGATTTCTTTCACTAAACTCAAGCTTGATAACACTAGGGACAGTGTTGTTTAAGTCTTGGGGAGGTAGTCGCTGACATTGTGTTTGTTTTTCTTAGAGTCAGTCGTTTTTATTGAGTCAAAATTTTGTTGAAGATTATGATCGTGTTCTTGAATCTGTTGTTTTGATTTTGCTTCTGAGTGTCCACTGTTACAGAATCAACTACAGATCGACTAATGAAAAATCCAAAGGCTGACCAGTTAACTAGAAGACACACATGTTTCCAGCAGAGTTCTTTTAAAGCCTGAGCCAAATTTTTGCACTTCATCGATGTGGTTAGTATTCATAGAGCTTGATTCCTCATTCATATCTGACAAAGGAACCCATGTGTTTAAAAGTGATAGTATCTCTCTCCCATGTTATAAGTTAATAAATAAGAGCATAAAAGATGAAATGATTTTCTTCTGAGTAGAGGGCTAGGAAAATTTCCAACGATCCCATTATTCTACTTGGTGAAGGATGATCACACAGAGGATTGGAAGTGAGGCTAGAATTTTCCTATGATGTCATTATTCGCCTACATCCTTTGATACATTGAGAGGGAAGAACCGGGGATTCGGTGGCAAACACCATCAATACTCGCATCTCATACCTTGATGTGTATGTGCGAATCTAAAAAAACAAAAAAAACAAAAAAAAAAAATATGATAAGAAATAAGTCTGGGGGAGAGAAAGTGATACAAAAAGTGTGAAATTGGGTAATTCCTTGTCACGATATTGTATGGGAAAGAGTCTAGAAGGTTCTTGGTATTAATCACAGCGATGAAACTGGCGATGAGGGGTTTAATTGAACGATGCTGCGAAATAATGTGTGTAGTCTAGGGAAGCTCTGAATGTCTACGGAGAAGTACATGGTGGTTAGATTTGGATCTGGTTAGGTGACACTTGGGTGTTTGGGAAAAGGGTCATTGCAGTGTTTCATGAACAGGTGAGTCTCCGTGTTTTCAAACTTCTTTCTCTGGTTTAGTCTTCTATTTGCTTGAGGGCAAGCAAAGGCTAAGTCTGGGAGAGTTGATATATCATGGTTTTTACCCCTTTTAAGTCATGATATAAGTCCGTTTTATAGAGTCTTTCTACTATTTTGGAGTCTTTTAGAGTCTTTTACAGGTTTTAGCACGTTTGGAGCATAATTGGAGATATTGGAGCTTTTTGGAGCATTTTGGAGCAAAACAGAAGCTTGTGTAGCTGAGCACTCGATTTAGAGTCTCAGTATCGATCGACACTACCCTAGTATCGGTCGATACTCATTGCAGCAAGACAGAAGTCGCGACTTTTATGAAGAGTTGAAGAATTGCAAAATCGCCCAGAAGTCTTTAATAATTGCAATAAACCCCAAAACGTGTTTTAGGTTATTAATTAGGTTTTTGAGTCAGTTTTGTTGGCTACGCTTGATTTCTCTGAGTTTTGTGAGAGAGCTTTCTGAGGGAGACAAGTATGAGACTCTGTTCGTCCGAGAGAAGATTTTGAACCCTCTTGTTACTCTCTTTTTTATTATTTATTTGAGTATTATTTCAGTCATGTTTATTGTCTCAATTACCATGTCTGAGTAGTTCTCTTGTTAGGTTCAGGGTTCTCATAAGGGTTTTCTCTGAATGTTATGTTAATTGAATAATTAGGATTCACCATCTGAATTAGTTCTTCGCCTAGGTTGTTCTCAAAACTAATTCTAGACTGATCACCTAGAACTTAGATCTTAGAATAATTGGTTAGGCACGAGAGTGCGATTAATTACCTGACAGAACCTAGAGTGAGCAAAATAACTATTCGCAAAGAGATTTGGTTTAGTTGTTTTGTGAACAAATCAAACTTGAACTAAAAGCTGGTTTAGACTTTAGGATTCGCAAAGAGATTTGGAATTCTAGGATTTAGACTTAGATAGTTTTCGCAACGAGAGTTGGTTAGCTATACTTTAGTGATTTGAGTTCAAGAACCGCGCTAAATCTGAATCATGTTAGCTAGTTTATCTACATTCATTGAATTCCTGAGAAATACCCTGAGCCTATCTTTCTTCCAATCGACTTACAACACATTTAGTTTACGCATTGCTTTCATTTACATATGTTGATTTAGCTTAATTCTAATCTATATAATCTATTGAGTGATATCTGGAGTTCTTGTGTTCGACCCCTAACTATACTGCAACACTGCTTTAGTACTTTTTAGGGTATTAATTTGAGCATATCAGGTCCTCCCCTGCAAGTGACTCCAAGTCTACCAGGATCACTATCGCAGAGTAAATGGCAAATAGAAACACCCCAAGGCAGAGGAAACCGACGCACCAGACCCACGCCTTGGTCCTCCTCATTTTTTCTGGTTGGGGAAGCCACGACGGACTCCATTGTGGTGTTATCCACACCGCTGTGGTTCTTGGAGTGTTTCGGGCCGTCGAAGGTGTGGATTCAGCAATCTATGGTGTTCTCAACACCCAGGCCGTCGAAGGTGTGGATGATTGAGTGATTTCCGGAGTTATCCAGCATGTGGTTCCCGGAGTATGATACACCGTCGGAGGTGTAGATTCTGAATGCAATATTGGAGGAGGAGTTTGTGGCGAATCTGTTTTCTCTGGTGTTCTTGACCCGCTGGTTCTTGGAGACGAGACTGACGTTTCAGGGGAATGGGATTGAGTAGTTCGTAGATCTGACATTGTGTAAGGAAAGTGGAGGAGGAAACAAGCTGTGGAATAAGATTGAAAATAGACGATTAGGAAAATTTGAGGCAATTCCTAACAATGGTGATATGAGTAGTGAATTAGTATAGATGTGAAATCTAGATCCATAAATAAACGAAGAACCAGAGCTACCAAGAACAAGCATTAACGAAAAACCAGAGCTACGAAGAACCATAACAAGTATCAACTGAACAAGCAATAATCTATAAGTAAAACCTAAAAATCCATAAATAAAAAGCAAGGAAGAACAAGCATTAACCAAGCATTAACGCATAACAAGCATTAACAAAGCATTAACGAAGAACAAGTATTAATCCATTAAAAATTCCAAAAATTAAAAAGCAGAGATCTACCGATAAGCCTCGCCTCCTTCTTTCTGGTAAACGTATGTGAGACGATAGTTACCACAGTAGTGACGACCGAAATGGCTAGCCCTAAAATTTCCAGCACCACAAGTCACGTTAGGGCCAGGGACGGACCCACGCTTGGAGGTGGTGTGGCACGTACCACATACTAAATGATATAAACTAGTTGTTTCAGCATAAATTTAAATGGAATTTATCAACTTCTTTGGTGTGCCACATACAACCTGAGTTCAAACCCTCCAAAGTGCCTTAGTTTTTTCTTTTTTCAGTTTTCTAAAATGGAACTTATCAGCTCATTTTTTCTTTTGTTTTTGCTTTTTTTTTCCTTTTGATTTTGCTAATTTTTTCCTTTGTTTTTGCTAAAACTTTTATTTCTTCTTTACAATTGATTTTCTATCTTTCTTTATTAGTAATAGTTTTCTCCAAAGTACAAAAATACAACTTCTTCACGTTTTACTCTCATTATTATTTACATAAATTTCATTGTTGGTGTTTAAATATTTAATCTTCTTTCAATACTTAGATTAAAATAAAATTTAAAACAATTAAGATGAAATTAGTATATGCAATATACAATTTTATGTTAATATTACTCAAAAATAAATATTTAGCATTTACGGGAAAAAATATATTCTTTTTTAGTTTGGCTCAATTAATTTTGTTTAAAATAAGACGTAAATTTTTAATAACTAATAAAACAAAATTACAATCATATATTATATATTAACTTACTAAATTATATTTAATATTTTAATATAGTGTGCCCCATACTAAATTATTTTATGGATCCGCCTCTGTCCATTACATGTATAACACACTATTTAAAGCTAATCCTGAGTTTTTTATAAAATGGGTAAACGATCTATTTCCCCCTCGGAAGTTTCATATAATAACAGATACCTCTGAAATTTGAGCTTAGATTCATTTCCCCACCGAATCAAAGTTGAAAACCTATTTCCCCACCAAATCAAAGTTAAAAACCTATTTCCCCCAGAAATCAAAGTTCGAAAACTATTTCCCCACAAACCACGATTTAAATCGGTTTATTGTGTACCAATTAACCGTTAACCAAATTAAAACCAAAGAAAACCTAAATTAACCTGATTTGAACCCCTTTAACCTGATTACCCGAAATTGTTAACCCGATTGCTCTATCCCCACCCGAAACGAAATCCCCTTAACTTTAAACCCGATTACTCTAACCCAAAATTCTCTTAGAACCCTAAAAATCGCAAACCCAGAAAACCTAGAAATCGATATCATAGCTGCAGATTTGGTCCTGTTCGATAATGGAGTTAGCGGAGTGGAGAGAAGTCCCTGAATTTCGCGAAGAGGATTCCGACGGAGAGATCGAAGAGAACGAAATGATTACAACATCGAGAAAGCTTTGATGGAGTTTGTTGATGAAGATCCTGTTCTTCACAATGTGTACCCTGATACTGATGATGAGGACACCAGAGCTCAATGCACGATAGTTAAGAGGCGCAACGACGTTCAAAGAGGTGAAGGGAGCTTGTTTGAAGGTCAAGTGTTCTTCAATGCAGTAGCGTTCAAGGAGGCTGTCCTCGATTATGCTTTGAAAACCGGCCGAAACATCAAGCAGACCAGGTATGGCAAAGATAAACTTGTCTATAAGTGTGTTGGTGGTGAAGGATGTTCTTGGAGGATTTACTGTTCAACGACGGGAAAGTCGCATAAGTGGGAAGTTAAGGGGTTTAAGAATGTGCATAACTGTGTTCCTAATGGTGGTTGCGAGATGATAAAGGTTCCTGTGATTGCACGTCTCTTTCTCGATAGAATCCGAGAAGAACCTGACTATTTTATGCCAATGAAGATTGAAGAGTTGATCATGGAAAATTGGAAGGTCAATGTGTCAAGGCCTCAGTGCCAAGCGGCTATGAACAAAGCTCATAGATGGATTCAGAGAGAGTATGATGAGCAGTTTGCGCGTCTTCGTGATTACGGTCGTGAGATAGTAGACTCAAATAAAAACTCTACTTTGAGCATTGAATGTTTTACAAACGAGCAAGGTTTAGATGTCTTCAACAGGTTCTATGTCTGTTTTGATGCGATTAGGAGATCATGGAAAGAAACTTGTAGGCCACTTATAGGACTTGATGGATGCCACTTGAGATCAAAGATGAAGGGTCATTTATTGGTTGCTATGGGTCGAGATGCGGATAATGCTATTTATCCAATAGCATGGGCGGCTGTACAAGCTTAGAACAAGGACAATTGGTTGTGGTTTGTGAAGAAGCTCAAAGCTGATTTGGATTTGAAAGATGGCGATGGATATATTATGATCTCGGATAGACATAGGGTAAGTGTTTTTTGTTTTTTTTTTGGAAAAAAATATTTTCATATAACTAACTATCTTTGGTGTTTACACAGATTTGGTTTGTTTGTTTATTTATAGGGACTGATAGCAGCTATTGAGCTAGAGCTTCCCCAGATCGAGCATAGGAAATGTGTGAGACACATCTATGCTAACATGAGAGCATTGCATGGTAAGAAGCCAGAGATGAAGAAGTTGATTTGGCATCTTGCATGGAGCTATAATCAAACACAATTTGATGAGAATAAGGACAAGATCTTCTGCTATGACTCAGCTGTGTATGCAGATTTGATGAAGACAAAACCAGAGACTTGGTGTAGAGCCTTCCACAAGATAGGCAATTACTGTGAAGATGTGGAGAATAATTCAACGGAGTCATGGAACACTTCCATAGTAAAAGCCAGAGACAAACCATTTGTGCCGATGCTGGAGACAATTTCAAGGATGGCGATGGTACGTATTGCGAAAAGAGGTTTTAAATCTTTAAACTGGAAAAGTGTGTGCACACCATATGTGGTTGACTATATAGCCGCAGAGCATAAGAAAGCTTCGGAGTGTCAGGTCTATATATCCACAAATTCAACTTGCGATGTTAAAATTAGTGGTTGTTCATACCGTGTGAGTTTGGTTGATAGAACTTGTACTTGTAGAAGGTGGGAGATCACAGGCATTCCTTGTGAGCATGCCTATGTTGTGATTCTCCACAAGAATCTCGAGGCTGAGGATTATGTGTGCCACTGGTTTAGGACAGCAATGTGGAGAAGAACATACACGGACGGTCTGGTGCCAATGAGAGGTGCAAGATTTTGGCATGTTGGAGAAGAACCACCGGTGCATCAACCTCCGGTGCCACCACAGCCTGGCCGGAAGAAAGGAGAAACGTATAAAGTTAGTAAGAAGGATAAGGAAAGGAAGAAAGGAAAAAATGAATCTCCGGTGAAGAAGGCTCCAATACTTTTGAAGAGAGTAATGCACTGTGGGATTTGTGGAGCATGTAACCATAATTCAAGGTTTCATAAAAAGAAAAAGAAACAGGTTTGTTGGTAATGTTTGTTTTGGTTTTGTGGTAAAGAAACATGTCTACTTTTGTGGATAATGTTTTATATGCTTTTGTGGTATTTTTCAGGGTTCTCAAGGTGAATCTTCTCAGGTTGAGCCTTCTCAGGTTGAGTCTTCTCAAGACAGTCTCACACAGCTTGGTGATTGAAGAATTAGTTCAGCTTTTTTTTGGTTTAAGAAGTATCATTGTATCTCGGATTAAGAAGCTCTGTTTAAGAAGCTTCTTTCGATTTTAAGCAGCTCTGTTTTGAAGGATGCTTATGTTCTCGGATTTGTGTATTTTGTTTTAAGACAATTGCTTGTCTTTCTTATGTATTATGGTTTAAGACAATTGCTTATGTTAATACAATTGCTTCAGGGTTCTCAATGTCTTTCTTATGTTACAAAGGGGTTTAAAACCTGCTTTTAGAAGATTGAAACAAGAGAGATTGTATTGAAGAGAGATTTGTTCTTAACAAATGTCAACAACGACACAACAAAAGAGACAACAAATGTCAACAAAGACACAAAAAAACTAACAACAAACAAACAACAAACACACGATAAACACACAAACTAGACTCAAACTAATAGCATACTACACCCGACAATGATCACACACCCAAAGATCACAAGAACCACCATTTTCTTCATCTTCGATTCGGTTTGAACGATTACTGCTTCCACTCTCTCAAAGATCTCTTTCTCTAGCTTCATTTCCATCTTCGCATAGACCATTTTCTCAAGCTCAATTCGTGATCTTGAAATCTCTTTCAACTCGTATTCAAGTCTTTCTGCTCGAAAACCCAATGCCTTTATCTCATCTAGCAAAGCCTCATCAACCCACTTCCAAGCATGATTATCATTCCTTAGCTACAAACATTCATATCAATGTGAATCAAAATTGGGTTCAAACCAAAACATAAAAGAATGATAATCAAAATACATTGTTTTTACCTTCTGTGCATAAGCATAAGCACACCTATAGTATCGCCGGTACGGATTGTTGTCGGAGTTGGAGATCTTTGCCAAGATTTGTTCCCCACACCAACATCGAGTCGGAACACCCATAACAGTTGCTCGATCTCGGCCAGTAGATGCTCCACTCGATGCTCCGGATACATTGCTCATCCTCCTCACCTCGAATCAAAACCTAAACAATGAAGAAAATTTGCTTTCACCTGTTTCGATTTGGAAAAAACGATTTTTAGGGTTCTTAGATCGATTTGGGGTTTTTTCTGGGTTTAACAAAGATTTAACGCAGTTTGGTTTTTGGGTCGGGTTTTCTGGGTCGGATCTAGGGTCGGGTTAGGTTTTCTGGATCGGTTTCATTTCGGGGTGTAATAGGGGTGGTTTACGGTTTACGTTAGAAACCGATAGCAAACCGATTAAATTTGATTTTGGGGGGGAATAGGTTTTTAACTTTGATTTGGTGGGGAAATAGGTTTTCAACTTTGATTCGGTGGGGAAATGAAACTAAGCTCAAACTTCAGGGGTATCTGTTATTATATGAAACTTCCGAGGGGAAAATAGATCGTTTTCCCAAAAAAATAGAAGCTAAACTTCAAAAACTTATAATTAAAAAAATCATTAATCACAAAATTCAAAAAGCTAATAGTAGTGACTTCCTATCAATATAAAAAAGTAATTTATAGATGCGTAATGCACAAGTTCAGAACAGAGAGACTACATGAACGTTAAAAAAAAACCTGCAACACTAAGCAACCAGAGATATAGCTGAGACTATGAACATATAACAAATGAAGACGGAAGATCATGAAACCTCCCAAGTAACTAGATAAAGAGTAGATAATTAAACATAAACAAAGTGTCGCCAATAAAGGAAACAGAGATGAGCGAGAGGGGGAAAATCCAACATTGAAGATGACAACGAGACTATCATTTTGTGGTCTACTGATTCTTACAGAAACATTACACTCTCAAAACGAGACTATCATTTTGTGGAATAGAAGACCAGATTGTCCTTTCTTGCAACGTACCTTCCGGCACTGGGCAGGCGTCAAGTCTTTCACTAAGATTTCGAATAGCTGTCCCGAATTCAAGTTGATTATGTTTCGCAAATTCAAATTTAAGTAAATTCAATTTTCATTTTAATTAAAGTAGAAGGGTGCACGTTACCGAGGGCCTCGTTTAAAAAAAATACGCGTTTGTTTTGGGTACAAAATGTCACGGGTTCAAATCATGTCGTATAAAAAAAATAGGATCGAAAAGCGAAAAAAACAATAAAAGAAAAAAAAGACGAAATATTTCAGAAATTTTTTTAGTTAACAGCTTCTATTTTTTTGGTGCTCCCTTTTTAAAAGTAAAAGAAAAAATTAGTTTTGGGGTGACCAAATACCTCTCCCTTTTTTTGACTCTAGCGATACGTGAGCTGGGTTCAGAACGTCGTTGGGACCGGATTCAACAAAGGATTGGTGCATTGTTCTCGCAAAATTAAGCGTTTCACAATTAATGAACTATATTTTTGTCATAATCCGCATTTTCCAAGAAAATAGAGCGTTTAATTGTCTCAATTCCCGGGGGATTGCCCCAAAAACTTGAGTTCCAAGGAAAACTTAAAGTAGTGGAGGGAAATCCGTCTTATTCCTGTTCTTAAAATAAAAGTTGACTGCGATCTGCCGAAGCTGTGGGATGTCAAAATGCATCGGTAGGGGAGCGGATCTTATTACTACAGAATCCCTTTGAACAATTAAAACTTGACCCGATTTTGTCACCTTGACGTGGTGGAAGTCATCATTTCTTTGGTTAATAAGATTCAAAAGGTTTATCGAGGATTTTAGAGAATAAGAAAAAAATCTTCATAAATTAGAACTCATGGTAAATGTAATCAAAAAAGAAGGCAAAGGGGAGTTGTCTCCACTTTTTGGGGAATATGAGTCGAAGCAATAACGAAAAAACTATCAAAATGACAGAATTTACGAAACAAGTATCATACCAAATCCCATCAATCGAATCACTTTTTCGAGAAATACGAGACGATGTCTTTCTATGGGATCGCATGTCTCTTTATTAGTTGCTATTTGTGGTGCACCATGTTGATCCGAATGAATCATCTTCTTCGCGGAGCGTTCTTTTGCTGATATTATTACCAGTATTCGATACTGGGTCATTCGCTCATTAACATCTCGGAAATATTCTGCCCGACTTTGCGAAATGTAATGACTAGAAGAGCTATTGATAATAATGATCTACCAAGGAGGTAATAACCCCTAAGGAGGCGATTTCGTTCCCGTCTTTTTTTTTTTTTTTTTCGATATATTTCGAAATCGAGAAATTTCTACTAGGGCTGGTGTTATCCGAGAAGCAGAATTTTTTTTTGATTTATTAAAGTTTCCTTTAGAAAGATCAGAAGTGATCAGAGCTGTAATTGTACGTACTTGTAAGCAGGCATGCCTATATTTCTTGGTTTCAATAGGACGTTCATGGCCTATTAGAAGTGCAAGGCGCTTTGGTGGGATACGAAAACTCCAATAATCTAATTGTTCAATCAATTGATACCTCTTTTTTCTTGGCAGGAACGGGTTATGATAGTTTCGTCGTAAACCTAATTGGTTACTTCCAATTATGGCTAGAGAGTTGGCCGAAATGGGCACTAAAGACTTTTCGATAGATTTCCTCTAAATCACTGGTATGACTATCAAAATCGTCCGTTTGTCTGTAAAAAACGATGGACAACTAATAATATATAGAACCATAGGGTATCCAGACTAATACCAATCCAACCCATTTCATGAATCTTTAGGATAAATCAATGCAATTTAGGAGGAATCAATGAGAAAAAATGGGAAGGGGTGTGATGTAACTCTGTCGTTAGTGACCAATTGAAATTGATAGAATGTTGAAGTGTAATGATCATACGTCTGTAATGCATTGTGTTCCAACCACTTTGTAAGCCTCATACAGGGGATAGGCTGGTTCACTTCTTTCATTTGATATCATCGAAATCTAATTCATCTGAGCGATTCGATAAACGGCTCATTGGGAGAGCTTGAATCAGATAAAGAAAAAAGGAAATCATGAATCAGCTGATCATACTATGATCATAGTATGATGGCGGGTCGGAGTCCCACTCATGGTGACCTAGTTGAATTGGGGAGGCTTAGATTATTTTTGGGTTTTTCACTTGATTTTCTACAATGCAATTTGAAAGCGAGACCCCTTAATTTTTCTTTTTTTTTTCTATGATCGACGAGGCAAATCAAATGTCAATCCAAATGGAGAAATTTCAAGGATATTTAAAGTTCGATGGGACTCGAGGAACCCTAGATGCTGTTGGAGTAAAGGATCGTCAACAAGGGCTTTCTAGTGCGTTGTTTCCAAAGGATCAAAACGGCCTGTTATTAATGGAATGCGTGAATATGATCTCCACCAGATAGACGTAAAGCTTCCTGCTATTAAAATAAGGTCCGCCTGTCTAGGTCTTGATCTTGGTATTAACCCATTTGGGACAGCACATGCTGTGCTCTATCAAAAATTCCGTTTCTACTTTACGCAAGCGAGCTCGGGCGGTCACTAACGACAGAGTTACATCACACCCTGAAAAATCAAAATTATGTTGAAGGTTTAAAATCCATTGAACCCACCTGAGCCGTAGCGAAAGCGAGTCTTCATAGGGCAATTGTCTATGCTCTGTGATTCCTACTACCTCAACTCTTCTCACACTATTTCTTTATGGATCATAATAGAGAACATAATATGGTGCTGGAATTGGAACACGCAATAAAGTCGGTGCGAAAAGAAGCTCAGTCAGTGACATCAATCAAACGATGAAACGAAGGTGATGTGCCATGAGCTAAACGTGTCCACGAATAAGGCAAAACAAGAGCCTTCTTCAACCATTCATGTTTCACTGCATCCTCTAGAACCCACAAATCCATACGACCAGTAGGAGAAATTCCCTGGACATGATAGCTAGCTTCCCCTCGTACCTTGTAAAGGATGAATAACTGTGAACTGGATACTTTATCTTTTCGTCTTAGTTTCTCTATCCAAACCCTTACTTATGGTTGAGAAAAATGTCCAAACTTATTGGGATAAAAGGTAAATATTATTGAAAGAACATTTAAGTCATACAGATTACATAACCTTAAAAGTTGGTCTCATGCCAAAAAAGTTTAAAGCATGGAAGCAACCATAATTGATGTAATGACTACCGCAATCTCATGGCGAAGCTACATCGATAAAACTAACGAAGTTTCGAGGAGGAAAAAAAAACGAGAATGAGTATTATGAAAATAAACCAGAGATCCTCGAAACGCAAACCTCGCTAGATTGAAGCTCTTTCCCAAGCAGTCCAAAACCTGAATCGACTCACCAAGAGTAGTTTCTATAACCTATCACATGTGAAGATAACTTGTTCTTTTGTTGGTCAAACCTTCATACAAAGGTATGAATGGGTTTGATACTTAGATGGAGGGAAACTTCAGTTACTTAAAAGGTTTCCCGCTTTTAAGCGTGAAGATATGTACCTAATCTGGATCCCTGATACTGGGAATCGGGTTATGTGTTTGACTGCCTGATTGTTTGACCATCTGGTTGTTCGGCTGTCTAGTTCTGGCTGTTCCGCCTTTAGAGTATTATCCTTTAATTTTGTTCTCTTTAGATAACATGACACGAGAACTAAAGGCGGCTTCGCCATGTTGCTACAGGTTTGTCTGCCCAGTCATTCCCTGATTTGACTCGCATATGACAGTGCGGCCATACTAATGAGAGATGAAGGTCATGTAGTTTTGGCCATCAAGTTATTTATGCCATTATAGCGCATGTCCAAATATTGCTAGGGTCGGTCCAAAAGACTATATTAAAAAAATGACGCTTAGAGATTCGTCTAAACTAATTTCATAGTGCTAAAATTTTGTTTCATGCATATTTCATCTGTTTCACAAACAGTATTATTTTGATACATTTCACACATATTAAAAAAATTATTAAACGTTTCATACCCTTTATTAATACACTATACAATTTTTTTTCTCTCTAATTAATACACTAAAACAATAAAGTTAAAACTATATTTTTGTTTAAAATTATGCATTGAAAACATAAAACAACACTCTTTGTGAAACAAAAATAAAATCTTAAAACGACACTTTTTGTGAAACGGAGAAATTAATATTTATTCTCAACAACTTATATGATATATTTTTATAGTTTTACTAAATTCATCTTCAAACATCATTTCGAAAGAGTAGAACCGACATTTGGACCAAGTCAAAGAAACCTATGATTGCCGCAGATCATCTATATATAAAAAGTTAGTTTTGCTCACTTCTTCTTCCGCCACCTCAGCGTCCACCTAGACAACAAACATATTAAAAAAAACAATTAGGAATTATCTTAAAAATTTAATTATAATCACAATTTTTAAAAGTAATCTCAATTCCTAAATTCGTTAATATCAAATAAATTAGACATATATTCTATATGGGGTTTTTTTTTTTAAAAAAAAACAATCTAATTTGAAACTATGGCAAAAACTGAAATTAACACATGTCGAGATATCAATCATTATAAAACACAAAACTAAACTTTAATATTAAACTATTGAACTATAACAAGCAAAATAACAAACAATGAAGATTTTATTAAACTATTGAACTATAACAAGCAAAGTAACAAACAACGACGATTTTTCATCTAATAGATTACACAAAATATAATTGATATAGATCTACATAATAAATAAACATATTATAAAATAAAAATTAAAAACATGTATTAAGAAAATATAAATACACCATTGCTTCTTTCCATCCCTTCGACAATCACGTCACAACAATAGTTTATCACTTTAGAGGAAAACAAAAACCCAACCATGAGAATTAAGAATCATTGGCGGTGACTTCAACTTTGGCTTATGACTTAGCTGGTGGATCCGACAATCAACAAATTCTGTTAATTGATATGTGATTAGTTTCACTATCGATAGCGAAAATTTCTGAAATTGCTGACAAAATGATCCTCTGTTGATGGCGGATATAATCACTAACTTCTCAAATACTTTTTTTTATTTGGGTTTTGGGACATCGCCTACTTCTCAGTTACCCATGTAGAGACCGAGGGATATGTGATTCAAATTTGATCAATTGTCAAATCTATTATTGCTGTAATGGGCTTACCCCTTAACAATAGCCTTTTGTGTTTGCTAAAATTTCATCTTTCTCTCCAGTTATATATGGAAATCGTTTTCAAAAAAATAAAAGAAAAATAGGCTTAAGAATCACAAACATATTGCACACATAAATAGGATTAGAATCATACATGAAACACTATATTCGATCTCCAATAATAATAACTTCACATGAAAAAAAAAAAAAAAAAAAATTATTATGCAACTTTAAAATATAAATATCTTCCTTTTAAAAAACCCAACTAATAGCATAAATTTGACCACCAAAGAAAAAAAGAGGTAAAAATGAGTATCATCCAATAGATAAACACACATATGATCATAATATTAATAAATTAAATAAAAAACCAAAAAGAAACAAATACACAGATCTTAAACTGACAGCGACAATTAAGTTAACTACGAGACCAAATAAAATAAAATGCCATTAGATTAGAAAATTGTTTACCACGCCCGCGCGTAGCACGGATCACACTCTAGTTTCAAATATATTTTCTGATCTTCAATTTCCAAAAGTTGTCTTGGTTTGGTGGTAAAGTTACAATTAGCCAGTATTATTCCTCATGTACTTGAATTTAACAAAATCAATTTTTTCTTTAGCTTCTAATCTTAAAAATCTTAGAGACGACTCAGCTAAATATTAAGAAAGTCAAATATTATAAATAAAACTTATCTAACTATTAATATGCGCATAAAAATAAAGCCAAATCTAGGAATGTCAATTACGGCTAAAGCTCGGAGCCCGGCCCAGCCTATCCCTGAAAATTATCGTGTTCGGACCTAAAAATATAAGCCCAAAAAAATATCGGGTCTTTCGGTTGAGCCCGTTTGGGCTAGAGGGTTTTTCGGACTTAGCCCAAACGGGCTCGGACCGGTGCGGGAAATCCGGAAATAAACATTTTGATTGAGTTATATGTTTTGTTTAAGAATTTAACTGTTTAAAAAATGGAGTATTTTCTATATATTTTTCATTGATCGAAATTCTAATTTCCTAGTTGTGCCTTACTATAAATCTTAGAGGCTACATTTAGTATTTGTGTGCATGTCTTGAACAAATAGAGAAATCATCTTCTACCTAGACACGTTGAAGCATTGATTCGTGCACGTACTTTGTTGGATGAGTTTATGTTTCGTGATCCAGGTAACATTATCAATCATTCATATTTACTTCATATTTTAAAAATCATTATCTATAGACTTTCAATAATATTTTTATGCGATTTATACATATCAAAGAAAATCGAGAAAAAAATCTAGAATAGCCATATAGCCCTATTCGGACCGGACCGGGCCGGGTTTTAGAATATAGGCCCGATTATTTTTCGGGCCGGACTGGACTTTAGAATATATACCCGATTATTTTTTAGGTCAGACCGGACCGGACTCAAATATATGCGGACTTTGCGGGTTTCGGGCCGAGCCGACTCATATTAGCCCGATTGACATCCGTAATCAAATCTAATCTAAATTTGAGTGACACTTATATAAATATAAAATCTAGTACTTCTATATCCATAGAGAGCAAAAGCACGTGAGAGACTGAGAATGCCATACAACCTACAAATACAATGGAGATGGTAACATCGACCACCAACTTCCATAGTGCTTATAAATCTGATGGGGTAGATAGCCACCAACCTCTTCTAATTCTTTTATATGAGTTTTTGTAATCAAAAATTCATATAAATTCGCAACTGGTATTAATTAGAAGCTAAATTCCAAATTAATCCCAAATCCATAAAATTTAATTGTTTTTACCATTTAACAACGTGTTTACGAATGATCTAATGAAACACTGAAATAATTTCACGTTTGAGGGGATTCTTTTCTTAACTTGGACTAAATAGTAAGTTTTTAATTGGAAAAAACTACTCTTCCACTAACACTTGATTACTTATTTCTGAATTGGGATTCCTAACAAGTTATTTCGATGTGATGAATCTTATCGATTATTTTCGAACGTAATCCCATTTTTGAATCGGCATAAATATATACTTACATTGAGTCAACTATATTTTGATACCATATTAAATTTTGTGAGTTTCTTTTTTTTAATCTCAAACTAATTCGTAATAAGTGAGTTGATTAATGTTTTTATTTATTTATTACTTTCTGTATCAATCTTATTTCAAATATCTGATGTTTAATTAAATTTATTTAAATATATGTAATTAAATGATTAAAATAATATAAAAGTATATGATGACATCAAATCATGTAACATTCTCTCCTAACATCTTGTATATTCACAATTCATAATCTACAAAATTCTTAAACATCAGATAAAGTGTAATAAAGATAGCAGAAAAAAAGCAATTAAGAAATGTTTATGGTTAAAACAACTAATGAGAGGCTTCAAGGCCATTACTGTTTCAGCCTCACCAACCACACTTTATTTGTTGTCTATTAATTATAAGACCAGCCAAATGAATTAGTCACTTGTTTAATACTAATAAATAGAAAAAAAACCTTAAATCTGAGAGATTACAGATAATAGAAGAAAAAAAAATCTCCTCTCTGCCGGCGGGAGAAAACTTCAGGTAAAACCTTTATGTTTCCTTGATTCTCTGTAGAATTTGTTCTTTCTTCTCAATTCTGCAGGTCGTAATTTTGTTTTCTTTAATGGAGTTTCTTAGCGATGATTTAATTATGATTTTTTTATATATGTTATTTTTCAGGAAAGTGTCATTTAAAAAAAAAAAGTGTTCCCCTTTTGCGATTCAATTTGATTTGGATAATCATTGTTTTTCCCCGGAAAGTTCGAATTTCCTGGTTGGAAGCTGCGAGAAAAAGATTACACTCCCACTGGGTAATCATTCTTTTTTGTTTCTCCATTAATTTCTCCACATCTTTATCGTTTATTTTTTTTGGCTATATACTCTGCTTTTCAAAAAAAAAAATCCTCATTTGATCTAAGCTGAGACTCCTTGCTGATCCTGTAAAGAAAGTGGGTCAATTTTGAATTTTGTCTGAACTTTGATGCAAAATCTCGATTTTTGATTTCCGTTGTTCTATGGTTTGATGTGGTTCATAAGGGTGATTCGTCGATGTAGACATATCTTGCTAGGGGTTTGTGAGATTGATGTCTATGGAGCAATAGTTTTCCTTAATTATTGCCAAATTATCCTCTTTTAGACAAATTTATATCGCTTATATGGATGAACTTGTCACAATGGTTTTGGCAGTTGCAAAGAAAGCTGAATCCAGTTGAAAATTGCTTTTGCAGGGACTTTGAATTCTGTGTATTGAAGATTGTCTAAGTGGTTTCATATGGAAGCAGCTATTGCTCAGAGGTTTCAGTACCCATCATGGGTTGATTGTAGAAATTTTGAGGGGAAGCCGCATGGTTCGTTGCGGTATACTCAGCGAGCTAAGGATGAGAAAAGGTTCAGAGGTCTTGCTTTGGCTCATTTGCAACCTGACAGAAGACATGATCGACGTGGATCAGTTTCTTCAGAGGTTTCATGTTCTGATAACAACTCTTCAGGTTGTTGTAAAATCATTTGGATGCTTTGATGCTTCAGGAGTATTAAACTGATGAAAGGAATCTGATTCAATCTTTGAATTTTGTAGCATTGTTGCAGGCGGGAAGTGTTCATCCATTTGATGAAGATCTAATTCTGAAGGCAAGTAATAATACCCTTTTATAACATCAAGCGTCGACCATCTTAATCGTATAGATTTGTTTTAGATTTTCTTGTTTCTTCTGTAAAATCTTACTGGACAATGGATACATGAGGTTTGCAGAGAAAAGCAGAAGAGGTTAAACCATATTTGAATGGACGATCTATGTACCTTGTTGGTCAGTTTCTTGGTTTGCTACTTTGTTTGCATATGGTTAGTTCTAAATACTTCCTTGTAATTCGATGATTCCATTGTGAACACAGGAATGATGGGTTCCGGGAAAACAACCGTGGGAAAGTTAATGTCTAAAGTGCTCGGATATTCATTCTTTGACTGGTATGTATATGTTACTTTCAAGCTATGTTAATAAGTGATTGGGTACCTAGTTGGATAAAGGGTTAGTATAAACAAGTCCAATAATAATAAGAACAGACACTGATGTAAAGCCTTTTACTGGTTTTATCTTCCAAAACTCAATGGAAGTCTCCTGCACGAGTTGTTCCTTGATTTGGAGTGAGTTATGAATGTGGTTTGATATTCTGGATGTGTAACCTTCTTTAAGTTTTGTGGATGTGTCAGCGACACTTTGATTGAACAGGCGATGAATGGAACTTCTGTTGCAGAGATATTTTTGAATCACGGAGAGAGCTTCTTTAGAGGAAAGGAGGTTAGTTTTGTGATCCTTGTGATTAGTTCTTTAGTTTGTGGTTCTTGTTTCAAGCTCTTTTTCTTCGCCTACTTGTTGTTTGGCGCGTTTCATTGTACGTATTGTGAGCTAAATTTCTTTCTTTCTTTTAGACCGATGCACTAAAGAAGCTCTCTTCAATGTACCAAGTTGTTGTTTCCACTGGTGGAGGTGCAGTTATAAGACCCATTAACTGGCGAGTTCTTTTCATCCTGTCCGAAGTAAAATATACGAAACTCGGGTCTCTGTTAAATTCATTTGGTAATCTGATGATATTATCAGGAAGTATATGCATAAAGGCATCAGCATTTGGCTAGATGTGCCTCTAGAAGCCTTAGCCCATAGGATTGCTGCTGTTGGAACTGATTCACGGCCACTGTTACACGATGAATCAGGAGATGCATACACAGTGGTACTCATCTGACTGTTGTACAATCATAAGCCTTGGATGCTTACAAAAGAAATCAATTTTTTTTTCGGGTTTGTCATCATGAATGAATTACATGCAGGCTTATAAGCGTCTTTCTACTATTTGGGATGAGCGTGGTGAAGCATACACAAACGCAAATGCCAGAGTCTCCTTAGAAAGTATGTCTTCTTCATCCATCTGCTATACCTTTGTTAAATCTGTGTGTTTTTTCTTGAATATATGTAACACTCGAGAGACTTTCTCTCGCAACTTCTGCTAGTAACTTAGCTTTTCTTCCTTGTACTCCAATTGTCAGATATTGCAGTCAAGCGTGGCTATAAAGATGTCTCAGATCTCACCCCAGCTGAAATCGCCATCGAGGTAAGTCAGGCCCTTTCTCTGTCGCTCCATACATTTATCTGTTCAATCAACTCAACAAATCAAATCACTCATCACCAGGCGTTTGAGCAAGTTCAGAGCTTTCTAGAAAAGGAAGAAACTATGGAGATCCCGGACGGCGACCTCTAGTTTCCTGGCCTCTTGTTCTCCGTCTCTTCATTTATCTGTGCAATCAACTTAACAAAGCAATCACTCATCACCAGGCCATTGAGCATGTCCAAAGCTTTCTAAAGCAATTACACGAGTCTAATTTTGACTGTGGAAAACCACAAACAATGCTTTATTGGAAGAAGATGCAATACATATATAACTTAATAACACACTTTTGTTTCAGTATCATTCTTCTTCTCTTTGTCCCTTTGAGCAACAAGAGAAAGTAGCCATATTGGTTTTGTTAAAATGAGCAAGGAGCAAAACAAGTTATACGGAAATTTATTACATTTGATTTCACATTGAATCTGAAAGTAGCTTCCACATTGAATACAACGAAAGCAAAAGACAGTTAATTTATCCCCAAAGTACAGAAGCAAAAATCTATAAACTTCACTACACTGGCCAGTTATTTCATCTTGGCTCAGGGCATCGCGCTATACTCTTTGTCGATCCACCATTTCTGACAAAGCAGTCTAAAACATGACGCTCATCACAATGATAGCTACTCACAGCCAAACATAACAGAACCAATCACAGTGAATCAGAAGCAGACCTGTGTGAGTGGCATGGATAATGATGATGATGATTACGATTCAGAGACAGTGAACATGTATGTAGTATCATCATCAAACTGTAGCTGCCAAGCAATTCACTATGGCGGATTCATTGGGAACCGTAAGCACGGTATCAGTCCATTCAATCTTCCCCCAAATCTCTCCTTCCCCGCACCTTTCAATATCAATCTCTGCACACCAAATCTCCATTCTCCTAGAACCGCCACTACCCGCTTTTCCTTCCCACAAAACCGCAAGCTTTCCACCACGATTCGCCATCGTAGCACCACAAAGAAACTTTGGAAGTGTTTCCACACCTTTTAGCTCTATCCAAATCCTGTCTTTGGGATCATACCCTCTTATCTTCCCCAAGTAATCATAGCAAAACAGTATGTTTTCGATCACACAAGCTCTTCCTCTCCATCCCAAATCAAGCCTCTTCTCTGGCATATCCCATTTCCCTTCCTTGGGCTCGTAAACGACACCGTTCCGATCAGCCATTGCGTAGACTTTCCCTTCCATAACCGCACTTGCGTGCATCCATTTCTCACGCACCTCCATGCCTGGGCTAGCCACTGGCTCCCAAGTTTGAGTCTTTATGTCAAACATCTCTGCCCAGTTAATCGAACGAGCCCAGTTATCAACCACACATCCTCCAATCACATAAATCTTCCCGTCGATTACACCAGCAGCTGCGAATTCGCGGCCGACCCTCATGTTAGAGACTCGTCGCCAAGTATGAAACCGGCAATCGAGAACCCACACGCTCGAGGAAGGCACGTCTCTGATAGATCCACCGATTACGTAAATCTCCGAATCCACCACGGCGTAAGCAGATCCGACAAGAGACGGTGAAGGACAAGACGTGATAGGAACAAGGAGTTTCGAATTCATTGAGCTCGATACGGTTAGATTGGGTTTCTGGAGGAGGGTGAACCAACACGCACCAGATTCAGGAGGTAAGCGGATTGCGACATAGAGGATATTCTCGGTGGCGCCGACGAGAGATCGTGTGGCGTAGAGCAAAGGCGATTTGGGGAGAGATTGGAAGGCCTTGGAAACGAGGGAGAGGATCGGATGGTGACATCTAGAGACGCGGGCAAAGCAATTCAGAGAAACGTCATCTGATAGTGACGGAATCAATTGCGTTCCCGGTGGCTCGTCGCCGGAGCTCGTTGTAGCCGCCATGGATCTGATCTGATCAGTTACTCACTCCAACGAAAATTTTTTTTTTTTTCTTTCTCAATTTAAACATTACTCTTTTTTCCGGTTCGATTTGATTTTCTTAATCCGGATAAAATCACACCGATCTCCAGCCGAAAAAGTATAATTTAGAAACTGAACCGGAGGTAAACCGATATACCGCCGTTATCTATAACTGCTGACGTGGCGGAAAGCATGTTCCGTGGTGTGAAAGAAGCCACGAGCTTTCTCGCCTTCCTTTCGTCCGACGTTTCCAACTGGGAGAAGAAGAAGACGACGATGAAGCATTATCTAATTCTGGGTTCGTAAAGCGAAGAATCCATTGAAGCGATTAACAAATTTATCTATCAATAAAATCATGATTGCATTAGCTGTTTCTTCGTCGGGTTTGGACCGGCATTGTATATTCCGGGAAACTCCATGGAACTTCCGATTGCATCCACGAAACCCTCCGACTCAGTTAGCGGTTTCACCTTCGTCTACTACTGCTTCCCCTGGGTTTGATTTGAGTGCCCTCGAATCCGCAATTAACAAGGTCTTTTCTTATTTTATTTACTGCTTCAAGCTTTCCTTTTTATTCAATCAACTCATGTATTGACGCAGAAAGATAGTAATGGTGTTAAGGAAGCTCTTGATCGATTGAGTGAAGAAGGTTGGGCTAAGAAATGGAGTTCTCAGCCTTACCTTTCGCGCCGTACGGTGTATATCGATCTCTCTATCTATCTAACCTTACCCTTATAAATTGTGAAGCAATTCCTAAAAAATCGATGAGTGAAGTTGTGATGTGTCTTTTCGAATCAGACATCGCTTCGGGAGCTGACAACTCTTGGAATCAAGAATGCAGAGGCTCTCGCGATCCCTAGTGTCAGGAACGATGTAAGTTATGTTTGGTTAAACTTTTTGTCACTTTTCTTGTAAGATTTGGACTCGGGAGAGTTCTTGAGTGTATATGTTAATGGAGGTTCTTTTGATTGAGTTTGAGTATGCTGCAGGCGGCTTTTCTTTTCACGGTAGTTGGAACAACCGGGTTCTTAGCTGTAATTGCCGGCCAACTTCCTGGGGTAAACCTTCAAAACTCTTCTTCTCTGATGTTACAAGACACGAGAGACGCTTAGCATTCTTGTGGGGAGACTAGTCTCATTGAATTTTATTACTTTGTTGTCGTCTCTTCTGGACAATGATGTTGTTATTCATGTATGCCATGTCGAAAACCATTACAATGTCTCGGTGTCTATTGATTGTGTTAGGTTCTGTGTGTCTAAGAGAGATGAATAACTGTTGACATCTGGACAGGACTGGGGATTCTTTGTGCCTTACTTAGTTGGGAGCATTTCATTGGTAGTTTTAGCCGTGGGAAGCGTTTCACCGGGGTAAGAAAAGAACTAAACCGCTGTGTGTTGGTTAACATTATGTTCTCTAGGTTACACATTGATATCTTCTCCTCTTTTGTAGGCTTCTTCAAGCTGCGATTTCAGGGTTTTCGACATTCTTCCCTGATTATCAAGAACGTATTGCTCGACATGAAGCAGCCCACTTCTTAGGTACTCTTTTAAAGTTTAAACCTTTCTAGAAGTGCAATGTTCTGATTGTGTTTAAACTTGCAACTTCCAGTGTCTTACTTAATCGGACTTCCAATCCTCGGGTACTCGTTAGACATCGGTAAAGAACACGTCAATCTCATCGACGAGAGACTAGCTAAACTAATATACAGCGGCCAACTTGACTCAAAGGAGCTCGATAGGTAGAGTTTCTTTAATGTCGAAAAAGAGAATGAAGGATCAAATCTGAACCCATTGAATCTTCTTCGGTTTCTCAGGTTGGCTGCTGTCGCAATGGCTGGACTTGCCGCCGAGGGTCTGAAGTATGACAAAGTGATTGGCCAATCTGCGGATCTGTTCTCTCTTCAGGTCCTCTACATCATCACTCGCTTCAACTCACACATTCACCAACATTGAGTTATAACAGCTTTTATACTTTCGTGCAGAGGTTCATAAACAGAAGCCAACCCAAAATCAGCAATGAACAGCAGCAAAATCTAACAAGATGGGCTGTAAGTTTCTCTTACATAACAGACTTTAATCTCTCATACATGTTTCTTCCTAAAGTATTTAATGAATTTTTGTTTTTGTTATGCAGGTTCTTTACTCTGCTTCTCTTCTGAAGAACAACAAAACCATCCATGAAGCTCTAATGGCTGCAATGTCCAACAATGCATCTGTTCTTGAGTGCATCAAAACCATTGAGACAGCTTCCTAGACTCACAGCTCCCGATTCTTCAAATACAATATGAACAATCTATACTGTCTCTTTTGATCGATCCAATTTCAAGAACACTAAATTGATTCACAGAAAATTCAATATCTTATATATATACATAGATGCAAAAGTTACAGACTTTCAATATCATCTTCAAGCACCATGAAGAAACGATGGTTGAAGATCAAAACTATAGTACTATTATAAAACGATGATTATACATACATGTAAAAGTGGTATTTTTATCATTTATAAATCTAAAGATCGTCGGACCAATCACTAGGCTCAGTGTCGTAGAACAACCCATCGACGATCTGATCAACCAACGAGTCGATGAACGAGTTGCAACTCACAGTGAAGATCCGTCCAACTCGGTTCCGAGAAATCGTTAACCAGGCGAATATGGCTGCGCATCCCATCGCTCCAAGACCCGCTCCAATGGCTTCGCTCAATCCTTCCACGTCCAGTTTCTTGAATAGCGAGTTCCCAGTAACAACCTCCTCCGCCACGGTCGCCGCAAACACAATCTGTAGATTACGAAATTACCTCCGAATTAAGAGGGAATCGAGATCGGAGTTTGCAATTTAGGGTTTTTACCATGGCGAGTCGGCCGGAGATTGTTTCAAAGTCCTGACTCTTCTTCGAGCTCTCTATGTAATCAGTGAGCGTCTCGAAAAACGGTGTCGCTAACTCAACCTCAGATCCTCCTCCAACATCTCCACCGTCTTTTCTAGCGACGACCATCGCACCTGGCTCAGATCCATAAGATCTCAGCGTGCAAAGCCTGGGCTGGAGCACGATCTTCCCGTTATCGGCCAAATCGCCTCCTCTCGGTCGCTGCTGGATCTGGATCTGCTTAATCGGTTCCGATGACTCGCATCTAGTAACCAGCGACGGTAACTGGCATCGAATCGTACGCGTCGCCATAGCCATTTCCGATGATCCGAGGAATCTTTGAGATTTTAGCTGAGAATTGAGGGAAAACAAAAGGAGGAGGAATCTACATGGTGACTAAAGAGTACACGTCGTGTCGTTTTTTGTGAGGTGGCAAGATATATTCGACGTGGTTCACTTTTGGCTCAGTAACGTGCTTTTCAATCGAAAGTAGAATTACGTTTAAGAAATTAGATATTACATTTGACCTACGTGTCGTTTTGCTTTTATCCACTAGAAGCTGAGTGAACCAAATTAAGTTCGACCCACTCTTGTCTATATTTGAAGGTCTCTAAATTTTTTTTTTTTTATCGATGTTTAGGTTTAGGTCGGCCCATTTGGAATAAGGGAAAACGGTTATATAAATATTGAATTTACACGGATTTGCCGAAAAAATACACTCTTTGATAAACTAAACAATACACGAATTTATGTTGATTTGGCTAAACTAAGGTACCAATTTAGTCAACGTTAACTCCCGTTAGGATATCAGTTTTTGTTGTTTTATGTAAACTTGGAATGGGTTTATCCAATTTTTCTTTGAATCAAACCGAATCCCTTTTTGTTATGTTTTGGTAATCACGAGAGTTAGTGCTGACTAAATTAGTATCTAATTTGGCCGGTCAAGTTCGTATGTTTTTTGTTTACTGAAAAGTCTGTATTTTTAGGCGAAAACGCGTAAATTCAGTATTTAAATGACTGTTTTTTTCTTTAGAATAATAGCGTATACAGATGGGATATGATAGACAATTTTGAATATTTAAAATTGATAACTGAACTCTCACTAGATCAGATAAAAAGGTCATCTTTGAATTCACGTTTGGCGGGTTATGAAACTTCAAAGAAGACAAATCACACACTTCCTCGAGCTAGAGNAGGAGGAATCTACATGGTGACTAAAGAGTACACGTCGTGTCGTTTTTTGTGAGGTGGCAAGATATATTCGACGTGGTTCACTTTTGGCTCAGTAACGTGCTTTTCAATCGAAAGTAGAATTACGTTTAAGAAATTAGATATTACATTTGACCTACGTGTCGTTTTGCTTTTATCCACTAGAAGCTGAGTGAACCAAATTAAGTTCGACCCACTCTTGTCTATATTTGAAGGTCTCTAAATCACACACTTCCTCGAGCTAGAGTCTCTGACCAATATACCTTGTTAGATTATTATGCAACTCCCGAATATATTAGTTTACTTTTGACTCCGTTCAACAAGATTTCAGTTTTGTATGTGACACGAAATTGTTAGGAATTTCACAGTTTGATATGATCTAGAGTATAATATATAACGGATATGAGCCAATTCATTTATTGTCAACTGATTTGGAATTGTAAGTACATGAACTTAACAAAAATTACTACATTGTTGCAGAATCACTTGTGTTGGTTCTCTTTTATAATTAGTATTTGTCTCCTCATAGAGTTTTTTTGATACTACATTGTTCCTTTTTATGATTGGTTTCTCGTGAATTCCAAAAGTTCGTGAAGATTGTGAGAGTTTGATGTAACACGGGTACATATCCGATTCATAGATGGACCATCAGTTTTAGAAAGATTCTGCATCCAAAAAATGGTTCAGAAAAATCATAATCACCATGGCATATGTGATATTGCAACCACGAAGACAATTACAAAAATAACATGTAGATTCGCTAATATATATGTTAGCGAATAAGGTTCATCATCACATGAAAGTATTATGCAATTTCGTTTTTTTTAAGTCCTTTCTTCTTACGGTTACGTCGTTCCCCAATGATATCAACCATAAGCTAGATCTAAAATACTTATTAATTTATAAAATAAAATAAAAAAAGTAAACCTGAATAAATCTGCATGTATTAACCTGAAATACTTTCTTATAAATTAATCATCCTAAAGAATACATCGCCTCCAAATCCATCCTCACATTCCGCACCACCAAAACGTCCCATATGCACACATCACATATAATCATGATCATATTCACACATATCAATCCACAATACCTATATCGGCCACCGTCTCACCATATAAAATCAAGAACGTTCCCATATATGTCTCCGACCATTACATCAAATCATACTCTTACAAAGAAGATACTAAGTTCTGGTCCATTATTCCCTTCGGGGCTCAACATATAGAAAGTCTCTGAATCTTTAGACCCAACGACTCGTTCGAAGTAAGCCCTCATGTAAGCCATCTCCGAGTCAGGTCCTTCGGCCTCCGAGTTCCCCGGCAAAACTCCGGCACCCATCGAAACCGGTCTTAACAGCTCCATAACGTTAAGATCTTCCTCCGTCGCGTCACGTTTCACACCGTACCCCGTTTTCTTACCGTTACAATACATTGTCCATAACGGCTCGTCCATTATCTTGATCTTTTCTTTGTCAGCTCGTTTCTCCGTTTCTAAAGCGATCCTAACCATTCCTCCGCTTAGTTCCTTTTGTAGCACCATTGTTTGCATTGCGAGCTCGACCACGAGAGATGGTAAACATCTAGGGCTTTCTTGAATTGAGAGGCTTACACGGCCTTTTCGGTATCCGAATAAGGTTCCGGTAACTCTTGACCCGCTTGACCCGCCTCGATGCGGGTCGGGTAAGCTACCGCCGGGAAGGACCGGGATTTTGCAAGCCGCCGGTGTGATGATAGGAAAAGAACGGAACACGGAACGGAAGACTCGGAAGACTTTTTTGCTTTTTTTCTTGTGTTGATGAGATGGTTCGAGTAACATCACGTGCTGACGTGGCGCCGGAGACGGTGACGGACACGGAGACGGAGAAGGGGTTGAATATGAGTCAGTGGAGGAAGAAGCACCGCTTACCCTTGGCCGTGGCTCCCCCATTAACGACGGAGACGTCCACGAAGATACGACGACGTTTTTACCGAATATATCCTCTTTCTATTTTAGAAAAGATTAATAATTAATTTACACTGTTTTCTTTGGCCTTTTCCCTTCCACCACACCTTTGAGTTTTAGGAAATTTTTTTTCTTTTTGGCTTTCTAATTTTGCTTCTGTTGAGAAATTGGAATGGTTTAAAAAAGTTCTAAATTTTTGCGTTCACATTGGTTATAGTTTATATATAGTTATTGTTTTTATATTGAAGTGTGATCAGCCAGCTCTATGCTCTATTTTAAGAGTAGGAGCCAAAGCTGTTATTTCAAACATGTGAAAACAAATCAACCTATAGTTACCAAAAATAGAGATATGTAAATTAAGTCTTAGTTGTTTGTATAGGTCAAAGTTCAAGTGTAATCGGCTGTAAACAGTCTTAAGTCCAACTTGGCGTATAGTGGATCTTGTAAGTTTGTAACCATAATTTAACCCAAACACGGTTAACTGAATCAATAAGTTAAAAATAAACAAAGAATCAAGTTTTTGAATTGACAAGTATAAATTAATGATACTTTTATACTACTTGTTCTGCTGCTGATTTAATCAAATGCAATGGAAGATAACTACCAAATTCTGAACTTTTTTATCAATAAGAAAGTTTAAGTACTATTTAGTCTTGTCCAATAAAGGTTTTTTACTTGTCCAAATCGGAGCTTACGAATTGATAGAAAAAACTCGAGAAAATTAAATACTGATAGATGTGTATATGATAAATATTTTGAACAATAGTAATGTATTATTTTATTTTTTTTTATCAAAAAGCGATTTTATAAATACTAAGTTTCATCTCCATCCGTGGAGAAATTGTTTAACAAGCAATACAAAGAGGTCAAAGTGTTAGAATTTGTAGAGATTAGAAGTAGAGATTTAAATTTGAAACTAGATCTAGGAAGAACAGAGAGAAAGAATAAACTTATCACTTATTATTACTTTTCAACCACATACACTAATATATAAAAAGAAAAGGAAGCTTACAAGTGTAGTACCGTAAAAACACTGGATTGAAAATTTGTAATTAATACAACGATTATAAGCGATACAACAAGAAACGAATTATGGAAGACACATTCGAGACAGAGTTATTCCATGCAAAGATGGAGACACGGAGTCGAGATATGATATCTTTCCTTAATTCAATAAATCGCCCATAGTGTGACGGAATTGTACGATTTTTGAATCCCATGATACAACTGTGGCGAGACCGTTTCACAACACTCGAAAACGGAATCTACGAACTTAATCTTTCTACGTTAAAACTCTCGAGACTTACTAAGAAGAAGAGGGAGGAGAGATTGTTCTTGTTGAACAAGTTTTTGGTGTGTTGAATGAAGAAGAGGAAGGCTGTATTTATAGCCAAGGAGGATCAACCTTGTGATGTAAGCAATGATGCATGTGAACATGTCGACATATGCACTTAGGGTGACAATTGGAGAATGTCGACATTGAGCACATCAACGCAAGTGATGATGTCACTTTGACGTCTTTGAAGACGTATCACATGCATACTTTTCATGCTACCCTCTTTAAATTATCCTTTCTCATTCAATTCAACTTCGATTTTTACATATGATAATACCACGTTGAAGTATTCATTACTACGTTTGCAACGCACTCATAATCCGGTCATTTAGGTGAACGACTTTACCGTAAATGTCACCGAAAGAATGACTAAAGTCATTTTTTGTAAAAATAGTTCCAACAACAAGAGAAACTCAACCCAAAATATCTATTTTAGGGCGGAGCTACAGTGCACGATATAGTTAACTATTTCATTGCTCCATAGTTAACTATACCAGTTTAATTATTTCATTGCTCCATAGTTAACTATATCTGTTTTACTGTTCAGAGCAAAATATATCTGTTACCGGGTTTGAACCGGTAGATCCTCCGACAGGAACAGCTACATAATAAATTTACCTGAACAGTAGTTATTTTTATTTTTTCGTGGTGGAAGTCATCAGTTCGAGCCTGATTATCCCTAAACCCAATGAATGTGAGTTTTTCTATTTTGACTTGCTCCCTCGCAGTCTCCCTTAGTTCTGTAAACCATTCTCTTCTAGATGTCATATGAAATGAACATCCAGTATCAAGAATCCTGGTGTCTGGAGTGATTTCTTCAAACATTTGAGGAGTAATTTTGATGTATATGCACTTATCACATTCATTTATACTGAAACCATTTAACATCATTACGTTGTTAAATTTTTCATGCCATTGTTTTGGAGCTTGCTTGAGTCCATACAACGACTTTACAAGTCGACATACTTTGTGTTCTTGTCCGGGGACAACAAACCCTTCGGATTGTTTCATATAAATCTCCTCCTCTAAATCACCATTTAGAAAGACAATTTTCACATCCATTTGATGGATTTCTAGGTCTCTTAATTCTGCTAAACTAATCAGCATTCGAATTGAAGTTATTCTCGTTACCGGAGAATAGGTGTCAAAGAAATCCAATCCTTCTTTTTGCCGGAAACTTTGCACCACTAGCCTAGCCTTGTACTTATCGATTGAGCCATCGGATTTCAACTTTGTTTTGAAAATCCATTTACACCATAGGGCTTTAAACCCTTGTGGTAGATCAGTTATCTCATATGTATGATTTTGTCTAATTGAGTTTATCTCACTATTAACGGCTTCCTTCCAAGAAGGTGCATCTGGTGTAGACATGGCTTCAGTGAAACTTCGCGGTTCATTCTCTAAATGAAAGACCATCAAGAAATCTTCACCATAAGATTTTTCCTTACGAGCTCTTTTGCTACGTCTAGGTTCATCTGCAACCTCTTATGCATCATGTAAAAATGTGCCAGAGGTGCTTGCCTTATTGGCAGAGGTAATTGCCTCTCTTTCTTCACAAGTTCGTTTCAGATTTTTATCTTTACACGGAAACATGTGCTCAAAGAAAGAAGCATTCCTTGATTCCATGGTTGTATTAGCATGGATATCAGGTACGTCTGATTTATGAACCAGAAACCGATAAGCACTACTGTTGTGTGTTATCCGATGAAAATACAATCCACCGTCTTAGGTCCAATTGTGACCTTTTTAGGAAGTGGCACTGCGACTTTTGCTAGACACCCCCACACTTTCAGGTATTTGTACGAATGTACAATACCTTTCCAAAGTTCATATGGTGTTTTACCAGTGACTTTGTGCGGTATTTTGTTGAGGATATAATTTGTGGTAAGCAACGCTTCCCCCCCCCCCCACATGTTCTGGGGTAACCCAGATTCCTGCAACATCGCATTCATCATCTCTTTCAGAGTTCGGTTTTTTTGTTCCGCAACTCCATTAGATTCAGGTGAATAAGGAGGGGTCGTTTGATGGATAATTCCATGGTCTTTACAGAACGCATAGAATGGTCCCTCATATTCGCCTCCTCTATCACTTCGAACTATCTTTATAATTCTATTGAGTTGGTTTTCAACCTCGATTTTATATTTCTTGAATTTTTCGAAGGCTTCATATTTGCTTCTTAGCAAATAGACATAACAATATTTTGTACTATCATCTATGAAAGTCACAAAATATTTTTTACCGCCTCGAGTTTGAACAAATTTTAAATCACACAAATCTGTGTGAATTAAACCGAAAGGTTAGGTTGTTCTCTATACACGAGGGGATGGAGTTTTTGTGAGTTTGGCATGTACGCACACTTTACATTTTTCTTTGCTTGTTTTATATTTTGGGATTATGTTTAAGTTCATTAGTCTTCTTATAGACTTAGAATTAACATGTCCTAACCGTTCATGCCAAATGTTAAATGACTCAAGTAAATAAGCAACTCGATCTTTGTCATTAATTGAAATGTTTGAAACAGATTCAACAACATTAGAAACATAATCTACATCATTAGAAGTCGATACTTCATTATTACGAAGGACTGTCATAACACACATCTTGATCAGTCCATTCTTCATGTATCCTTTGCCTAGGTATACCCCATATTTCTTCAGAACCAGCTTGTCTGAGTCGAAGTAGACAGCAAATCCGGCCTTGCTCATCAGAGTGCCAGAAATCAGGTTTTTTCTCATGTCAGGGACATGCTTGACATTTTGGAGGGTGATTACTTTTCCCGAAGTCAACTTCAACACCACTTTCCCACGACCAACGATTTTGGAAAATGCGGAGTTCCCCATAAACAGATGTTCCTCCGACTTGCTTTTCTGATAGGTGCTAAACATGCGCCTATCAGTGCATATGTGTGTTGTGGCACCTGTGTCGTACCATAATTCCATATGGTTGTCATCAACCATGTTGACCTCCGTGACTACAGCACACAAGTCAGCTTTCATCAGGTTAGCTTGTGCATTCCCATTGTTTTTGGGTTTGCTCCTACACACATCAGCCTTGTGGCCAATTTTTCCACACTTGTGGCATTTCCCTTTGAACTTCTTTTCAGCCGAACCCTTCTTCTTGAATTTCGTTGAACTAGTAGGTTTCAGATTTGGCTTAGCGGCTGCTTTGCTTGTCCCTTTCCCCTTGTGTTCAGCCATGTTTACGTTGTTTTCATGACTTTGAAGGCTAGTTGATTGTAGAAACCACACAAGGATAAAAAGGATTGAAAGATCGATCGGGGTCTCGTTTTTATTAAATCAAACTCGTCGGAGTTTACAAAAATATTCTGAGATCGGTAATGAGGTTGAGATCGGATTTCGAGTTCTCACTTTCTCTCTCTAAAGATGTATATTCAATTATCCCCCTCAAAATGTAGCCGGGCTTCCTTATTTATAAGATTCCTCGGCGGCTTCGACACGTTCCCCGAATCCGGGAAAAGTTATGCGAATCCCGGATTAGAAAACTAATTAATCTTCCTTTTCCGTATTTTCCGTAAAGTTCCGTGAATCCCGGAAGTGGGTTTTGATTACGACGGGTTGATACCGATGAGCTCGGTATATCGCAGGTCGGCAATCGCTTGATGTCTTTTTCTTTACCGATCTCGAACAGTCGTTGATCGGATCAACCTGGCTGATCTCGGTTCGAGATAAGGATTTGAGTTCGGCCTTCACCGAGCTCGGTGATTGTTGCTTTGTGAACTTCTTTACCGATCTTGAACCATCGTCGATCGGGATTAACTCACCGATCTCGGTTCAAACTCGTCGTTCCAAGCCGTTCACCACCAGTTCAGTATTTCTTCGGATTCTTACCGAACTGGTGTTCTTACCAAACTGGTCGGTTAGCAAGTCCTTCGTGGACCTTTCTTTCGAGTTTGGAGGTCGGCAACCGTTTCGTGGTCTCTCCTTCTGGGATCGAACCATCGTCAACCGGGATCAATTGGACCGGTCTCGGTTCAAACCGTACTAAACTGGGGAGTGCTAAACTCACCACCAACAGTTGAGGTTCGGTTTCTAGCCTCCATTTGCAGACGTGTGACCAAGTCTTCGAGAGACATTGCTTTTCGCTTGTGCCTCAAGTAGTTCTTGAAGTCCAACCAGCTTGGAGAAAGCTTCTTGATGAAGCAATTGACTGTGAAGATCTCACAGATGGACATTCCTTCTGCCGCTATCTCGTGGCAAAGGAGTTGAAGAGCTTCAAATTGCTCCATCATTGGTTTGGAGTCTACCATGCGGAATTCAAGAAACTTTGCAGTTACGAATTTCTGACATCCAGCATCAAAAGCTTTGTATTTTTTTTCCAAAGCGAGCCACAAGTCCTTGGAAGTTTTGGACTGACTGTACACCAAGTACAATGGGTCGATTAGGCGACCCAGGATCCAACCCTTGCACAAGAAATCCCCTTGGGTCCATGCATCAACGCTAGCCACAGTGAAAGCGTCATTATTTCCATATTGAAGGATTGGTTTATCCTCTTTGAGAAACTTGTCCAGCTTCAGTGTGGTCAGAAAGAAATACATATTGTGTTGCCACGTTTTGAAGCCTTGGCCGTCAAATTTCTCTGCATCGGTCCTGTGGTGATCGTGTTTGAATTGACCACTCGGTTGGCGTTGCCATTTGACCCTTCATTAGTCGCATCAACAGCTAATGCGGCGTCTAGAGCCGGAGGTCCATCGATGTTCAGGCCGAGAAGACCGTCAATGACGTTGTCATTTTCGTCAGCCATAATTGCAAGTATGTTCATCACAAGAACAAAACAAGAATTAGAATAATTTCAAGTAATGGAAATTAACCAAACGATTTAAAGGATAAAGAAATATCCTAAACGAACACGGATAAACTTGAAATATCCTTCTTTCGTTTCTCAAACTAGTTTGATAAACGTTCGCATAAACCTTTATATCTCGCGTTTAAGAAGTTTCGTAAACTCGCTTTAGAAGCATTAGCATAAACTTTAAATGTTTGAGAAGTGTTTACGGATATTAATATTTGGAACGTTTTTGAGGCGTTTCCAAACTATTATCTTTAGATCCTTGAAAACGTCTTGCGGAATCGCTTAATGAGCGTTCGCAAAAACCGTTTCTCTTTTTTTTTTTTTTATTTACAAGTCTTGATCGGTTTTGCGGAGTGGTTTAGAACCGATCTCGAACCCAGGATCGGTTTGCAACCGATCTCGAACCCAGGATCGATTTGCAACCAATCTGGTAAACCGATCAAAATTATGGAAAGCTCTGTTTTCTTACTGTTTCGCAAACTCGCTTATAAAGCGTTCGCGGAAACGTTTTGTTTAACCGTTGATAAGCTCAAAATTAATACCCTAAAAGTACTAAAGCTATAGCTGCTGTATAGTAGGGGTCGAACCACAAAGACTCAAGAAAACCACATAATAGATTAAATAGAATAGAATTAAGCTAAGTAAATCAATTAAAAGGAAATAACATTGCAAATTAAACTGTTGTAAACCAATTAATCAGGATTCAGGTTATGCACGGTTCTGGAACTCAAATCACTAAGTTATAATTAACCAACTCGTTGCGAGAATTATCTAAGTCTAAATCATAGAATCTCAATCTCTTTGCAAATCCTAAAGATCTAAACCAGCTTTAAAGTTCAGGTTTGATATGTTCACAAAACAACTAAATCAAATCTCTTTGCGGATATCTATTTTGCTTACCCTAAATTCTGTCAGATTATCAATTGCACTGTCGTGCCTAATCGGTTAACCTAAGATCTAAGTTCCATATTCGTCAACCTAGAATTAGCTTTGAGAACAACCTAAGGTGAAGAACTAATTCAGATTATGAATCCTAACAAATCAATTACCAGCACTCAATGAAATCCCAACATTCACAACAGCTGGAGGGACAATGATGTTTCCATCTTCATCAAGTCGTTGTCCCCTCTCATTGCACAATTGACCCTCATGGTCTCTCAAAGCTCCAGCATTATCACGAACCAAAACCACTGGATTGTTCATCTCTGTTGGCCTCTTTGTTCTCCTTTTTGTGCGTTCCAAAAGTGCTAGTTCCTCGTTGGAAAGATTAACTAGCTGCGTGCTCTTGTTTCTCCTAGTTTCGCAATCAGGCATACACCTGAAACACAAAAGTCAAAGCACGTAAGTAACAAAAATTAAAAAAAAAATACGACGAGTATCGACCGACACCAGTTGGGTATCGATCGATACCGACGAACTTAGTCGAAATTCTAAGCTAAAATCTAATGGCGAATTTAGAGTCCCCGGCAACGGCGCCAAATTTTGATAAGCTCAAAATTAATACCCTAAAAGTACTAAAGATGTAACTGCAATATAGTAGGGGTCGAACCACAAAGATTCAAGAAAATCACACAATAGATTAAATAGAATAGAATTAAGCTAAGTAAATCTATGAAAAGGAAATAACAATGCAAATTAAACTGTTGTAAATTCAATGGAGGAAGGATAGGTTCAGGGTATTTCTCAGGAAATCAGAGAATGGAGATAAACCAATTAATCAGGATTCAGGTTATGCACGGTTCTTGAACTCAAATCACTAAGCTATAATTAACCAACTGTCGTTGCGAGAATTATCTAAGTCTAAATCCTAGAATCCCAAATCTCTTTGCAAATCCTAAAGATCTAAACCAGCTTTAAAGTTCAGGTTTGATATGTTCACAAAACAACTAAACCAAATCTCTTTGGGATAGCTATTTTGCTCACTCTAAATTCTGTCAGATTATCAATTGCACTTTCGTACCTAATCGGTTAACCTAAGATCTAAGTTCCAGATTCTTCAACCTAGAATTAGCTTTGAGAACAACCTAAGGTGAAGAATTAATTCAGATTATGAATCCTAACAAATCAATTACCAGCACTCAATGAAATCCTTTATGAGAAAACCCTAAACCTAAAGTGGATATACTCAAACATGATTAATGGAACAGAAATCATAGATGAATAGAATTGCATAGAAGAAATCAATGAGAAACAAAGGGGTTAAGAGTTGTCTCTCTAAAAACCTTGTAACAAATCTCTCTCAAAGTATGAAGAATAAAATAAAGCTTAGCTAACAAAAGTGGCTGAAAAACCTAATTATAATGCTAAAACACGTTTTGGGGCTTCTTGTAATTATTAAAGTCTTTTGGACCAACGTGCAGTTTCTTCAGATTCTCAAAAAGTCGCGTTTCCTTTTCCATGGACGACGGTATCGACCGATACCATAAGTAGTATCGATCGATACTCGGGCAGTGAGTCACGTTCCTTCCTTCATGGTGTCAGTATCGATCGACACCAGGTGGTGTCGCTCGATACAAGGGCTTCAAATCGGCTATCCCAGCTACACGATCTCTGCTTTGCTCCAAAAAGCTCCAGAATGCTTCAATATCTCCAATTATGCTCCAAACGTGCCAAAACCTGAAAAGACTCAAAAAGACTCCAAAAATACTAGAAAGACTCTAAAAACAAGACCTATATCATGGTCAAAAAGGGGTAAAAACCATAATATATCAACCGTTTCGAGAATGATTTGCGGAAATGCTATAGAGCGGATTGCAAATCCGTTACCGTTTATTAATCGTTTAAAACGTTTTTATGAAGAAAAAAAACCACAAATCAATCCAATTTTAGCGATAGGCTAGAAACGGATTTATTGAATTAAGATTGTAGTACCGTAAAAACACCGGATTAAAAACTTGTGATTAATACAACAATTATAAGCGATACAACAAGAAACGAATTATGGAAGACACATTCGAGACAGAGTTATTCCATGCAAAGATGGAGACACGGAGTCGAGATATGATATCTTTCCTTAATCCAATAAATCACCTGTGGTGTGACGGAATTGTACAATTTTTGAATCCCATGACACAATCGTGGCGAGACCGTTTCGCAACACTTGAAAATGGAATCTACGAACTTAAACTTTCTACGTTAAAACTCTCGAGACTTACTAAGAAGAAGAGGGAGGAGAGATTGTTCTTGTTGAACAAGTTTTTGGTGTGTTGAATGAAGAAGAGGAATGTTGTATTTATAGCCAAGGAGGATCAACCTTGTGATGTAAGCAATGATGCATGTGAACATGTCGACATATGCACTTAGGGTGACAATTGGAGAATGTCGACATTGAGCACATCAACGCAAGTGATGATGTCACTTTGAAGTCTTTGAAGACGTATCACATGCATACTTTTCATGCTACCCTCTTTAAATTATCTTTTCTCATTCAATTCAACTTCGATTTTTACATATGAGTATACCACGTTGAAGTATTCATTACTACGTTTGCAACGCACTCATAATCCGGTCATTTAGGTGAACGACTTCACCGTAAATATCACCGAAAGAATGACTAAAGTCATTTTTTGTAAAGATAGTTCCAACAACAAGAGAAGCTCAACCCAAAATATCTATTTTAGGGCGGAGCTACAGTACACGATATAGTTAACTATTTCATTGCTCAATAGTTAACTATATCAGTTTAACTATTTCATTGCTCCATAGTTAACTATATATGTTTTAATGTTCATCCGAGGCTAGATAGACTTGATCAATACTCCCCCTCAAGCTTAGCCGTAGGGACACCAAAGGCTAAGCTTGGAAACCTGAGGATCATCACCTCATTAAAAACCTTAACATAGAAAACCATATGGGAGAAAGCTATGTTACGGGAAAAAGAGTATGATGTCCACGGATTAGAGGACATGAGATCAAGGGCGTGAAAGGTCTACAAGTCCAAGTTTGCTATGGATATGATTGCAAACTTTGAGACTTGCAGCCTTGGTGAAGATGTCTGCCAATTGGTCTTCACTCCGAGTGTAGCATGGAAGGATTACGCCTTCTTCAATCTTCTCATGGACTTTGTGGCAATCTACCTCGATGTGCTTGGTCCTTTCATGGAACACCGAATTGGTTGCAATGTGAATGGTAGCTTGGTTATCACAATGCATGGTGATGGGGCTCGAAGAGTCAATGCCAAGGTCTTTGAGGAGAGTTTTGAGCCAAGTGAGCTCGTTTGTGAGCTTCCTCATTGCACGGTACTCCGCTTCCGCACATGAACAAGACACTACCTTTTGCTTCTTTGTCTTCCAAGTTACCAAGTTTCCTCCAATGAAGGTGCAATACCCGGTTGTAGACTTCCTATCAATCCTATCTCCGGCCCAATCCGCATCACAATACCCCACAATCTCAGTGCTAGCGTTTCTTCCCATCCAAATGCCTTGGCCCGGGCTACCTTTAAGGTACCTTAGGATCCGTTCCACCATACTCCAATGGTACACCGTGGGAGCTTGTATGTGTTGGCTAACCTGATTCACGGCAAAGCAAAGATCATGTCGGGTAAGAGTTAAATAGATCAACTTACCTACTAGCCGGCGATATTGCGGAGTATCTTCGAACCGCTCATCTCTTTTCTCCCCCTTTCGATTGACCTTGTAGCCATCTTCAAGTGGAGTCTTGGCAGGTTTGGCTCCTAATTTTCTTGTCTCATTCAATAGATCAAGGGTGTACTTCCTTTATGAGATAAAGAGGCCGTCCGGAGAATGCACACTTCAATTCCTAGGAAGTACTTTAGCTCACCAAGGTCTTTAATATCAAATACTGATTTAAGAGAGGACTTGATGGATTGAATACCTTCCTTGTTGTTCTCGGAGATGATAAGGTCATCAACGTAAATGAGAACAACAACAATACCTTGAGAGCTTTGTAGTGAGAACAAGGTGTGATCGGCCTCAGATTTCTTGAAACCATGTTCTTTGAGTGTTGAGCTCAACTTATGATACCATGCTCTTGGTGATTGCTTCAAGCCATAAATGGCTTTCCTAAGCCTCAAAACCTTCCCAGGAGCAATGGTATCTTCAAGGCCAGGTGGTGGAGTCATGTAGACTTCTTCCTCAAGCTCACCTTTGGAGGAAAGCCTTATTGACGTCCATCTGCCAAAACTCCCAAGAAAGATTAGTAGCCAACGAGAGCACAACTCTTACCATGTGGAGTTTGGCCACATGAGCAAAGGTATCCGTGTAGTCATCTCCATAAGTTTGGGTGAAGCCATGTGCCACCAAGCGAGCTTTGTATCGTTCAATGTCTCCATTGCTCCTATATTTGATGGTGAACACCCACTTAGAGCTAACCGTTTTCTTTCCGGAAGGAAGATCCGCTTCATCCCAAGTGTGATTCCGTTCCATAGCACCTACTTCTTCCCCAACCGCATTACTCCATTCCTCTCTTTCCTTGGCCTCCTCGTAGCTTGTAGGTATCTTGTCTAGTTCAATTTTCACAAGAAAAGCTTGATGATCAGTTGGCAAAAGGTTAAGAGAACAAACCGATTGGATGGGGTGAGCTACGGCTTGGTTATTGTAGTAGACCCGGGTGTTGATCCACTTGGATGGCATTCGGATCCTAGTGCTGCGTCTAAGTGGCCTTGGAGTAGAGTCTTCTTCTTCCTCCTCATGAGGTATAGGCTCCTCTGCTTTCGTATCCAATCGTCCAATTCTTGGTCTTGGGTCTTGGCCGTTGGACGGTTCCGAGTTGCTCGAGTCTTGGTCGCGGCCTTGGGATAATTCTGCGGCCTGATGTTGAGCTTGGTCTTGTTGATCAGCTCCCAATTGTTCATTCAGAGCCTCAGAACTACTTGGTGTGCTTGCCCTCTCCCTTGTTGTCCCGTCCGTGTTTGCTTGTTCTTAAGGAGCTTGATTTCCTAGATGATCTAGGAGGAATTTCAAGCTTGTGGCTCGGTCGGAAGTTGAGTGAGATAAGTCCTTTAAGCTATCCCAATCTTTCTTTTCATAGTAGCCTTGTCCTTCAAGAAACTTCACATCCCGAGACACATAGATTCGATTGTTGGAGAGGTCGTAGCACTTGTACCCCTTTTGGGTTGTTGAATATCCGAGGAACATACACTTGGTGCTCTTTGCATCTAATTTGTTCCTTTGTTCACCTGGTACTGAGACAAAACAAACACACTCAAATACTCTTAAGTGGTTAATAGATGGTTTTGCTTTGTTAAGTACCTCGAATGGTGATGAGTCTTTTAAGACTTTGGTTAGAGTCCGATTGATGAGGTAGCATGCCGCCATAACCGCATCACCCCAAAAGCGTTTTGGTACATTGGTGTGGAACATCATCGACCTTGCAACCTCCATGAGGTGTCGATTCTTCCTTTCCGCCACTCTATTTTGTTGTGGTGTGTAAGGACAACTCGTTTGGTGCATTATGCCGTGCTTAGCTAGGTGTTCTTTGGATTTAATGCTTATGTATTCTCCTCCATTATCTGTCATTAACACCTTCATTTTAGCATTGAATTGATTAGTGACATAGTTTTGAAAGTTGAGAAATGCATCAAACACACGATCCTTTGATGGAAGCAATGTAATCTAAGTATATTTTGATTTTTCATCTATGAAAGTCACAAAATACTTGTTGTTATCTCTAGAAACGCATGGTGATGTCCAAACATCCGAGTGAACTAAGTCAAAACAATTCTCATAAATGGTAGAGGACTTTGGAAATACGGTTTTGCAATGTTTACCAGGAATACAAGCCTCACAACTAAGATGATCAAATGCAACATTAGGTATCATCAATTCAAGGGCACGAGAATGAGGATGACCTAATCTAGCATGCCAAATAGCATTTAACGCAACAACAATACATGAATTAAAAGAAAAAGATTTAGAAGTGTTTGGTGAAGTATCCTCAAGAATGTAGAGATCATCTTTAGTTCCTCCTTCCCCAAGTACTTTTCCTGACTCAATATCCTGAAAATGAACATCATTAGGTCCAAATATAGCATAACAATTTAGATCCTTAGTTGTCCTTTTAACCGATAGAAGGTTCGAGGTGAACTTAGGCATGAAAATTGCCTTAGAATCTTTGTTAAATAACCTTAAATTGCTAATTCCTTTCACATGAACCTTATCACCATTTGCTATGGTAACATTACCTATAACCGGTTCTATGTTCTCAAGAAGATTCGGGTTACTAATCATATGGTGAGATGCACTCGAATCTACAACTAGAGAATTACTAGGTTTATGAGTAAAGAAAGTTTTACCGAACTCTTTTAGGGAGGCAATGGATTGTATGAGAGCCTCAAAGTCTGATTTCCTTACAACATCATTGTGAGAAGACGCAACCATGGCTACTTCTTGCTTTGAGGAGCCGGCTTGTCCTTGTTCACCCGCAAATTCATAGCCTTTGGAGATGTTAGCCTTTGGATCCTTGTTGAACTTGCTCGGCTTGAGATGAGGGTGGAGGATCCAACACTTGTCCTTGGTGTGACCTTTCCTCTTGCAATGATCACACACCCAAATCTTCTTCTCCTCGTGCTTGTACACCCCTTTGTTAGCCGTGAGGAGTTCTCATTTTCCACCAAAGAGACCAAGAAAACCTTGTTCCCTTTGGACTTGAGAACACACTTCATCAAGACTAGGCAGCTTGTCAACCCTTAGGAGGTGTTTTATGAGGTCATTGAATGCCGGATTCAAGGTGAGCAAAAGACCAAACACATTGTCTTGCTCACGCCGTTCATTGAGAACCACCGGATCTACGGTGCTTGGTCTCAACATCTCAAGCTCAGCCCACAAAGACCTAAACTTTTCAAAATGCTTGGTGAACTCCATATCTTCTTGGTTGATGTTGTTAATCGCCTTCTTGACTTTAAACACCCTAGTCAAGTTCGAAACATTCCCATAGACATTCTTGAGAGTTTCCCATAACTCTTTTGCGGTTTCACAATAAGAGTATGCTTCAAGGAGGGATGCTTCAAGAGAGTTTTGAATGATGGCAAGGACGGTTTGATCTTCTTGAAACCACTTATCTTCTTCAGCAAGGGCGACCTCCTTTCCATCTTCCTTGGTGACTTCCTTTGGAGCTTGAGACTTCAAGACATTGCTCCAAAGTCCGCGGCCACACAACGCGGTCTTGGTGGTTCTTAACCACATCAAGTAGTTTTCTCCCTTGAGAACAACTGGAATCACCACAGGTTTTGAGTTTTCCATGGTGAAGCAACAAGAGACCGTTAAACAAATCGATTACCCAGTGGAAAAAGAGAGTCGAATGAATGAGAATATAAGAGGGAACCAAGATTTCGAAGAATGAAAGAGATTAGGAGTGTATGAATGAGGATCTATGCTCTGATATCATGTTAGAATTTGTAGAGATTAGAAGTAGTGATTTGAATTTGAATCTAGATCTAGGAAGAACATGAGAGAGAAAGAGAGAAATAATAAACTTATCACTTATTATTACTTTTCAACTACATACACCAATATATAAAAAGAAAAGGAAGCTTACATCCCCGGCAACGGCGCCAAAATTTGATATGCTCAAATTAATACCCTAAAAAGTACTATAGCAGTGTTGTAGTATAAGTAGGGGTCGAACACAAGAACTCCAGAATTCACGCAATAGATTATGTAGATTCGAATTAAGCTAAACCAAGATATGTAAATGAAAGCAATGCGTAAATTAAATGTGTTGTAAGTCAATTGGAAGAAAGATAGGCTCAGGGTATTTCTCACGAATTCAATGAATGTAGATAAACTAACTAACATGATTCAGATTTAGCGCGGTTCTTGAACTCAAATCACTAAAGTATAGCTAACTAACTCTTGTTGCGAAAACTATCTAAGTCTAAATCCTAGAATTCCAAATCTCTTTGCGAATCCTAAAGTCTAAACTAGCTTTTCGTTCAAGTTTGATTTGTTCACAAAACAACTAAACCAAATCTCTTTGCGAATAGTTATTTTGCTCACTCTAGGTTCTGTCAGGTAATTAATCGCACTCTCGTGCCTAACCAATTATCCTAAGATCTAAGTTCTAGGTGATCAGTCTAAAATTAGCTTTGAGAACAACCTAGGGTGAAGAACTAATTCAGATAGTGAATCCTAATCATTCAATTAACCTAACATTCAGAGAAAACCCTTATGAGAATCATGAACCTAACGAGAGAACTACTCAGACATGATAATTGAGACAATAAACATGGCTGAAATAATACACAGATAAATAATAAAAAGTAGAGTAACAAGAGGGTTCGAAATCTTCTCTCGGACGAACAGAGTCTTAGACTTGTCTCCCTCAGAAAACTCTCTCACAAAACTCAGAATCAAATCAAGTGTAATTAGCCAAAGTGGCTTAAAAACCTAACTTAAACTCCTAAAACACGTTATGGGCTTAATTATAAATAATAAAGTCTTCTNTTTTTTTTTTTTTTTTAGATTCGCATATACACGTTAAGGTATGAGACGCGAGTATTGATGGTGTTTGCCACCGAATCCCCGGTTCTTCCCTCTCAATGTATCAAAGGGTGTATGCGAATAATGGCATCAAAGGAAAATCCTAGCCTCGCTTCCAATCCTCTGTGTGATCATCCCTCACCAAGTAGAATAATGGGATCGCTGGAAACATTCATAACCCTCTACTTAGGAGAAAATCATCTCATCTTTTCATGCACTTATTTATTAACTTATAATAGGGGAGATAGATACTATCACTTTTAAACACATGGGTTCTTTTGTCATATATGAATGAGGAATCAAGCTCTGTGAATACTAACCACATCGATGAAGTGCAGAAATTTGGCTCAGGCTTTAAAAGAACTCTGCCGGAAACATGTGTGTCTTCTAGTTAATTAGTCAGCCTTTGGATTTTTCATTAGTCGATCTATAGCTGATTCTGTAACAGTGGTCACTTAGAAGCAAAGTCAGAACAGTAGATTCAAGAATAATATCATAATCTCCAACAGGTTTTGACTCAATAAAACGACAAATGACTCAAAAACAACTGACTCTAAGAAAAACAAAACACGTTGTCAGCAACTACCTCCCCCATACTTAAACAACACTGTCCCCAGTGTTATCTAGTCTAGAGTTGGTAAAAGAAATCAGAAGAGTTGAGTGGATAGGTGAAAATCGAAGGAGGCTTACCTGGGTGGCGGGTATCGACCGATACCATGTTGGTATCGATCGATACTAGGGATATTGGTCGATGCAATTTTGACATCGACCGATCTGTTGCTCACGGTCCCTGAAGAAATACCCAGCTCCTTTGTCGTGTGGATGGTGTCGATCGATACCGGATGGGTGTCGATCGATACCACTCTTCTGAATCTGCTTCTTCACGTGAAACACAAAACCAAAAACCAAAAATCAAAAACAAAAATAATAGAAAAACTTATGTATAACTTACCAGTGGGTTGCCTCCCACCAAGCGCTTGTTTTCAGTCACTAGCTTGACTGTGCGGATGCCTAGGCAGTGGGTGCATCATCCAGAGGCACAATGTGTCCTCTTGGAATCTCGGCTTTCTCCCAATAGTGTTTCACCCTCTGTCCATTGACCGTGAACTCCTTGCCTTCAGCACTTATTAGCACAACCGCACCGTGTGGTTGGACTTCCTTGATGGTGAAGGGACCTGACCAACGAGAACGCAATTTTCCAGGAAACAATTACAAACGAGAGTTATACAGAAGTACCTGGTCATTGGGTTCAAAGTGGCGAGATAGAATCTTCTTGTCGTGATATGTCTTAGTCCTCTCCTTGTACAGCTTCGAGTTCTCATAGGCGTAGTGCCTAATCTCATACAGCTCATTCAGCTGAATCAAACGCCTCTCAGCAGCAGACTTAATGTCAAAATTCATCAGCTTTTTAGCCCATGCTGCCTTATGCTCGATCTCCACCGGAAGGTGACACGTTTTCCCATACAGCAAGTGAAACGGAGTAGTCCCAAGCGGTGTCTTGAAAGCAGTCATGTAAGCCCAAAGTGCATCATCTAGCTTTGTAGACCAATCCTTCCTAGTAGTACCTGTTGGTGGTGAGTTTAGCACTCCCCGGTTTAGCCCGGTTTGAACCGAGACCGGCCCAACTAATCTCGGTCGACGACGGCTCGAACCCGAAAGGAAAGCCCACGAAACATCCGCCGAACTCCGAACTTGAAAGAAAGGTCCGCGAGAGACTGATAACCGATGAACCGATAAGAATCTGAAGGAACGCCGAACTTGAATCCAGATCGGCCGAACACGATCCGATCAACGATGATTCAAGATCGGCAAGGAAGTTCGCGCAATAACAACCGAGCTCAAATCAAACCGAACTCATCATAATCGATTGTAAATGTAAGGATCAAATCCTCGTCTCGGTACCGAGATCGGTCCGTTTCAATCCGATCGACGACGGTCCGAGATCGGTAAAGGAAGGATCAACATGCGACCGCCGAACTACGACATACCGAGCTCATCGGTCTCAACCTGTCATAGTCAGAACCCACTTCCGGAATGCGCGGAAAGTACGTTTTACTTTCCGCAAAGTACATCCGACTTTACGGAAAGTAGGTCTTGATTTGCGGAAAGGGAAGATTGACTAAAACTTTTAATCCGGGATTTGCGGAACTTTTCCGGATTCGGGGGAAAGTCTAAAGCCACCGAGAAACCTCTATAAATAAGGAGGTCCCGACTACATTTTTGAGGGGGGAAAAAGATGGGCAGTACATTTTTAGAGAGAGAAAGTGAGAGCTCGAAATCCGATCTCGACCTCATGACCGACCTCGAAATATTTTTGTAAAACTCCGACTAAGTTCGATTCAATAAAACGAAATACCGATTCGCGTTCCAACTCCTTTACTCTTGTGATTTCTACGATCCACAGTACCCACTGTCTTTTCCAGAATCTCATTGATCTGCCTGTTGGAGACTTTAACCTGCCCACTAGTCTGAGGATGGTAAGGAGTAGCCACGCGATGAGTTACACCATGCTTCTTCAATAGTTTTTCGAAGACCTTGTTGATAAAGTGAGTGCCACCATCACTAATAACAATACGAGGTACTCCGAATCGAGGGAAAATAATGGACTTAAACAGCTTAAGAACCACGGAGGAGTCGTTGGTTGGACTAGCAATCGCTTCCACTCATTTGGATACATAGTCCACAGCAACCAGAATGTACCTGTTCTTAGATGATGAAGGAAAAGGCCCCATAAAATCAATGCCCCAGCAGTCAAAAACTTCCACCTCAAGGATGAAGTGCTGTGACATCTCATGTCGCTTACTGATCTTCCCTCTCCTTTGACAGACATTACACTGGGAGATGAAAGCATGAGCATCCTTAAACATCGTAGGCCACCAAAAGCCTGCTTGAAGAACCTTGGACACCGTCTTGAAAGTGGCGAAGTGTCCAGCATACTCAGACCCATGACAATGGTACAACACTTCTGGTACCTCAGACTCCGCAATACATCTCCTATACATCCCATCAGAACAGTGCTTGTACAGGTAAGGCTCATCCCAGAAGAATCTCCTTACGTCACGCATGAACTTCTTCCTAACATGTCGCTCTAGATGCTTAGGCTCATCAGCTGCAGCAAGGTAATTGGCGATATCAGCATACCAAGGTTGAGCAGGAGTAGCCACAGCAGCTAGAAATTCCTTAACATCAAAGTGATCTATCGGCAAATATGGCCTGGCTGACGACGGGTATCGACCGATACTAGGGGAGTATCGATCGATACCAAAACCTGCTGCTCGTGAAAATTTCAGATTTTTGGCAGGAACGCTGTGAAACCCAGTCTCGATGAAGTAAATGTTCTCCTCAGGTAGGAAATCAGCAATAGGCACGTCCTCATCGATCCTCATCCTCGAGAGATGGTCTGCAACTCCGTTTTCGACGCCCTTTTTGTCCTTGACTTCGATGTCGAAACCCTGGAGCAAAAGGACCCAACGACATAGGCGAGGCTTGAGATCCTTGTTCTGCAACAAGTACTTGAGAGCAGCATGATCCGTGTGGACAGTCACCTTACTCCCAATCAAATAGGACCGAAATTTCTCAAAAGAGAAAACAACCGCAAGCAACTCCTTCTCTGTGGTGCTGTAGTTCCTCTGAGCATCANGCTGGCATAGTATATAACATGAAGTTTCTTGTCTTTCCTCTGACCCAGAACTGAACCAACTGCAAAATCGCTCGCGTCGCACATAACCTCAAAAGGTAAATTCCAATCCGGAGGTTGGACAATAGGAGCACTCACCAAGGCTTTCTTAATCTCCTCAAAGGCTGCAAGGCAATCAGGGGTGAAATCAAAGTTGACGTCCTTGGATAACAGGGCGGTGAGAGGGTGGGCTAGCTTGGAGAAGTCCTTGATGAAACGTCGATAAAACCCAGCATGACCAAGGAAGCTTCGAATGTCCTTCACGGATTTCGGTGGTTATAGGCTTGTCATAACTTGAATCTTAGCTTTGTCAACCTCGATCCCAGCCTTAGAAACCTTGTGCCCAAGAACTATGTCTTCATGAACCATAAAATGACACTTTTCCCAATTAAGGACCAAGTGTTTCTCCTCGCATCTCTGTAACACCTTGCACAAGTTATCCAGATAGTTCTTGAATGACGATCCATAAACTGAAAAATCATCCATGAACACCTCCATAAACTCCTCAATCATGCATGTGAAGATAGACATCATACACCTCTGGAATGTCGCTGGAGCGTTACATAATCCAAATGGTATTCTGCTGTAGGAAAATGTGTCATAAGGACATGTAAAGGTAGTCTTCCCCTGATCCTCTAGATGTATAGGAATTTGGAAAAAGCCTGAGTACCCATCAAGGAAACAGTTGTATGGGTGACTCGCTAATCTCTCCAACATCTGGTCAATGAAAGGCAATGGGAAGTGATCTTTCCTTGTGGCCGCATTCAACTTCCTGTAGTCAATACACATCCGATGACCAGTGATCGTCCTTGTAGGAATCAGCTCATCCCTCACGTTCTTCACCACAGTGATTCCTCCTTTCTTAGGCACAACGTGAACTGGATTGACCCAAGAACTGTCTGAGATGGCATAAATGATCCTTGCTTCCAACAGCTTCATCACCTCCTTTCTGACCACTTCCTTCAGGTTCGGATTCAGCCTCCTCTGATGCTCCATTGAAGCCTTTGACTCGTCCTCAAGGTGAATCTTGTGCATGCATAGATCTGGGGAGATACCTGAAATGTCATCAAGAGAATAGCCGAGAGCTTTGCGATACATGCGCAGCTTGCTCAGTAGTAAGGCAACCTCTGCGTTGTTCAAAGAAGCATTAATAATCACAGGGTATGTGGAATTGGGACCAAGAAAACCATACCGCAGATTGGCTGGAAGTGGCTTGAGTTCCACCTTAGGAGCTTTCTCCTCGCTCCAATCTCCAAGCTTAGCAGCTTGCTTGGAACATTCGGCCAACTCTCTGTCTGGTCGTAAGGTATCGACCGATACTAAAGGAGTATCGATCGATACTGATGGTGCAGTGTCGAGCATCTTCGAGTAACCAGCAGCGTCTTCACTCAAGAACACATCAGATTCAGCTGAACAAACCAGTGCCCTCTCCAACGGATCCTCAGGATGCATCTCCAAGAAGTACTCTTCAGCAATATCCGTGAAAGTATCTACGAAGAAAGTCTGCCCATCGATAGTCGGTCTCTTCATCATCTTTTCCATGTTAAAGGTCATGACCAAATCGCCTATGTTAAGAGCTATCTTCCCATTCATGCAATCAATCAATGCACCAGCTGTGGCAAGGAATGGTCTACCCAGGATAAGGGGTCTCTGGGCTCAGCATCGTACTCCAAGACAATGAAATCAGTCGGGATCAAGCAATTCCTGATCTTAATAGGAACATCTTCAGTAGCCCATCTGGAAGTCGCACTGAGCAATCAACAAGTATCAAAGATATCCTGGTGGATGTGAAGTCTGTCATGTCTATCCTCTTGGCAACTGAATATGGCATGAGGTTCACACTTTAGCCAAGATCGCATAGAGAACGCTCGAACCTTTCGGTGAATATCGTACAATCCAACACAAAGCTCCCTCGATCTGGAAGTTTCTTTGGGATTATGTTGGTCAAGATCGCACTGCACTCCTGAGTAAGCATCACACATCCTTCTTCAAGGTTCACATTGCTCGATACCATCCGCTTGACATATCTCCTGAATGCTGGTGAAGTCTTGATAGCCTCGACAAAAGGAAGCTCAACAATCAGCTTGTCTAGCATTGCCTTGCATCTGGAGTCTTCTACTTCCTTCTTGGTCTTCCTAGGAGGTAGACGGTAAGGTATCTTGGGTTTGTAAACTCTTTCCTCGACAATCTTGGGCTGCTTTCTCTGATTTCCTGAAAGATACCCTGAGCCTAGTTTTCCTCATTGAATTTACAACCACTTGATAATCTTAGTTGTTTTCTGTTTAATTTAATTCTTGCAATATATTGAGTGATATCTTGAGTCTTTGTGGTTCGACCCCTAATTTACTACAACTAATGCTTTAGTACTTTAGGGTATTATATTTGAGCATATCAAATTTTGGCGCCGTTGCCGGGGATATATTGGTAAATTTGATATGCTCAAATTAATACCCTAAAAGTACTAAAGCAGTTGTTGTAGTATATGTAGGGGTCGAACCACAAAGACTCAATAAAATCACACAATAGATTATATAGACTCGAATTAAGCTAAACCAAACAACGTAATTGAATGCAATACGTAAATTAAAAGTGTTGTAAGTTGATTGGGAGAAAGATAGGTTCAGGGTATTTCTCAGGAATTCAATGAATGTAGATAAACTAACTAACTAACAGGATAAAGCGTTAGTTACTTTTGATATCTTTAACTTTGAAATCCAGCGCCACCAATGTAGTTAACACCTTTCACTTCATCCTCATCAGCAAAGTGAACAGCTTTCGTCTTACCCATCAGAAGATTGTGCACTGAATCCAGCTTGGCTTGAACCTCAGCAATCTGTGAACCTTTCATACCACCAGCTAGCTTCATACGCTCCATGTCAGCACTCTTGGTGTTATTGCTAGATGCCAAGTTCTCAATAAGCACATAAGCATTGTCAGGATACCTGGTGTTGAAATTCCCATTACTCGCAGCATCTAGAGCCATCTGATACCTCCAATCAATCCTTCTGAAGAAGATACCAAGCAACTGAACCTTAGTGAACCCGTAATGTGGACAATCTCTCTGATATGACCTGAATCTGATCCAAGCAGCTTTAAGCGCCTCTGTCGATCCTTGAGAAAACTGAGAGATCTTGTTCCTGAGCTCTTCGGATCTCGCATCATCATAAAAATTATTCAGGAACGCATTCTTCGTCTCCTCCCATGTAGTCAGTGATCCAGCTGGCAATTGATTGAGCCAGTAAGCTGCATCTCCACCAAGAGAGTGTGGGAAGAGCTTACAGAGAAGGTAATCGTTGGACACTCCATTATACTTGATGCTAGTGACCAAGTCCTCAAACCTCTCAATATGATCCATGGGGTGTTCATGAGGAAGACCAAGAAAAGGATGCTGACCCACAAGAGTGAAGTATGCAGGTTTCAGCTCAAAGTCATTCCTCTGGAAAGCAGGTGGACGAATCGCTGATCGATTGGCATAGAACTGATCAGGCATGTTATACTCTCCAATTGTCCTACCACGATCAACCACATTATTCTCAACATTCACAACAGCTGGAGGGACAATGATGTTTCCATCTCCATTAAGTCGTTGCCCCCTCTCATTGCACAAATGACCCTCTTGGTCTCTCAAAGCTCCAGCATCATCACGAACCAAAATTATTGGATTGTTCATCTCTGCTGGCGTCTTTGCTTTCCTGTTTGTGCGTTCCAAAAGTGCTAGTTGCTCGTTTGAAAGATTAACTAGTTGAGTGCTCTTGTTTCTTCTGGTTTCGCGATTAGGCATACACCTAAAACACAAAAGTTAAAGCACGTAAGTAACAAAAAATTAAAAAAAATTCGACGAGTATCGACCGACACTGGGTAGTATCGATCGATACCGACGAGCTTAGTCGAAATTCTTAGCTAAAATCTAATGGCGAAATTGAATCCCCGGCAACGGCGCCAAATTTGAAGACTTGTAGTATAGTGGTAAGTATTCCCGCCTGTCACCCGGGTGACCCGGGTTTGATCCCCGGCCACGGCGCCAAATTTGATATGCTCAAATTAATACCCTAAAAGTACTAAAGCAGTTGTTGTAGTATATGTAGGGGTCGAACACAAGAACTCCAGAATTCACACAATAGATTATATATATTTGAATTAAGCTAAACCAAAAGATGTAATTGAAAGCAAGTGCGTCAGTTAAACGAGTTGTAAATCAATTGGAAAGGAGATAGGTTCAGGGTATTTCTCAGGAATTCAATAAATGTAGATAAACTAACTCACATGATTCAGATTTAGCGCGATTCTTGAACTCAGATCACTAAAGTATAGCTGACCAACTCTCGTTGCGAAAACTATCTAAAAGTCTAAATCCTAGAATTTCAAATCTTTTTGCGAATCCTAAAGTCTAAACGAGTTTTTATTTCAAGTTTGATTTGTTCACAAAACAACTAAATCAAATCTCTTTGCGAATAGTTATTTTGCTCACCCTAGGTTCTGTCAGGTAATTAATCGCACTCTCGTGCCTAACCAATTATCCTAAGATCTAAGTTCCAGATTCGTCAACCTAGAATTAGCTATGGGAACAACCTATGGTGAAGAACTAATTCAGATGGTGAATCCTAATTAACTAATTAACCTAACATTCAGAGAAAACCCTTATGAGAACCCTGAACCTAACAGTGGATCTACTCAGACATGGAGAATGAAAACAACATGATTGAATAGATCATCAAAGAAATCAATAAGAAACAGGAGTTCAGAGTTGTCTCTCCAAAAAC
>PKMM01044599.1:359839-374856 GCA_002933915.1 Eutrema heterophyllum | reverse complement strand
TTGACACATAATATTAAAAATAGAAGGATAAATTTATAATCAATTCATAATCCTAAAAAATAAAATTACTAAACAAAAAATAAAAATAAAAAAGTAAATTTATCTTAAAATCCAAAGTTGATTAAAAAGGAAAAATTAATAATTGATAATGGAAAAACTTTAAATCAATTAATAAAAAAACTTAAAAATTTGGAAAATTTGATAATTGATTCATAATATTAAAAGGTAAAGTTACTAAAAATATTAAATTTATCTTAAAAGGCAAAATTAATATTAAAAAAAGGAAAAAATACTTAGTTTTTCCATTTATATTAAGGAAACAATTAATTATTAATCCTAATTAAAAGGAAAATTCTAATTTCTTACGCACCAAAATTTGGTAGTATGTCAATTACACAAAAAAAAATTAAAAGTCCAATAATCTTATTCAAAACTATTTACTGCATATGCTTCATCAAATGTTTCCTTCAAGGTATATATTTATCTCATCGGAAATTTTGTTTCTAAATTTATGTATTATATATTTTTATGGGTTATCTAATTTTGTTTTCCATTTTTCAATTTTTTTTTTATGGGTTATAAAATATTAAATTACAAACCCGCATATATGCAGACTTATCTAGTATTAAATAAAACAAAATTTTGTAGACTTTCGTAACATAATTATAATTTTCATGTTTACCTTCTAAAATACGCGACTTACTGTTCGTACATCGGATATCTTATGTTGTTATGACCTGATTTGTCGTTTTTACATTATCGGATCTAATTTTATTACAGTCAGGTTGATAATCATTTTAATTAAACAGTAAATTATCTGAAAAAACATTATCTTTAATACCGGATTGGCAAGATGAACCGGAAATCTTTCGGATCACTAGATCGATCTGGTTCGACAATGGGTTTATTAACTTTTTAAAAATATATAAGCAAAGCATTCCAATCCAAATAAACCAAACCGGATTGAATGAAAACATAATTTCAATCTCAAACACATAAGAAAAGTCCATTTCGAAGAAGAGAAATGAGATGAGATGACTTGTTTTCCCAAAACCGGCCAAAATGTGTGTAGTTGCCGATTTGTATAACCAAACCAAATTACCAACCGGATCACAGGTTTACCGGTCCACCCACCGGATAAGCCGCTCAACAAGTAAGAAGCCGGTTGAAACATTGCGCCTTTAAATAAATAATTTCGATTTCATTCTCATATATACAAGAAGGAAAAAAAGAAGAAAGAAGCCTAGAGAGAAGAGACCATCAAGGCCAGGTCCTAACAAAATTATCACAGACCTTTGTTTTTTTTCTTGATTATCCTATACTATAATATTTCTTCCTTTGCTCCCAACTAAGATCCTTCCTTCCTTGTGTATCTACTACATCAACCTGCTGCTACAACTAACCTGAGCTTCAGGTGCTTCTCCTGTGTTCATCATCGTCGTCTTCTTCGTTATCTCTTACAATGTCAATAACCGTAGCGTTGCAGAAGAAACATCTCTGACAATTGAGAAGATGTCTAGTTATGCAGCCATAACATGATCGATGTGAACACGGAACAATCATCGCATTAGCGTCACCCGCGTAGCAGATACAGCATGTGTTGTCTTCTAAATCCGTCGTGTCTTTGTTGAACAATTCTTCTTTTCTCTCGGGTTCGTACGATGAAGTCCGGTTTATGAGATGGTTCAAGAAACTCTCAAGTTGTCCAAGTTTCTTTACATAAGCATCATCCCCGCTTACACAACCGTCCTGTAAAATGTTCAGAAGGCTGTGTCGGTAACGGAAGCAAGCGAGCTTAAACTATATTTAAGAGCTTACGTACCCAATTATATTCCAAGAGATATTGAAACCCGTAATAGACTGTATCGGGACAGTCCATGCTTGCGAAAAGACCAATAACATCATGTTGTTGCTTCTGTTTTGAGCCTTCGCTAGCCTCCAAGAGATTCAAGATTATGCCAACCAAAGGAGCTAATAAGATCCCTCGGCTAATTTTCTCTGAAGGCTGTCCTTGCCGTCTAAGTGACCTGCCCGAGCTCAAAACCGGAAGAAGAAAATATCTATTAAACTGAGCGATTTTTTCAACCATTTTAGAGCTGTTTGGAACATTTTAATGAACTTACAGATCAAAGAACTCGTCATCTACTGCTGAGGTCATGTGATTCAAGATGAAGAGAATCAACTCAGTGAGCCTACGAAGATTTGTGTCGGTCCCAGCAAGAAATGCTTGTGGTATTGCAAAAGTGCAGAACTCTAAGACCCTTGCGAGATTGCTTGAAAGCTCAAATATAACACAACATTTCCTTTGCTGGAACTCCATTACCTGCATAAAGACAAGCCGAATCAAAAACCGGTCAAAGAAAAGAACGGAGCAGACTACAAATACTTGCAAGGTATTGCAGATTATGCAACACAAGCATTCAGAGAGAACTAATCAATTACAACGAAAACTTAAACGATAAAAAGGATCCAAGCTTATAATCTAACCTGATACTTTTCTTGCATTTCTCGCACCGAGACAGAAAATTCAGTGATGGTCCAGCTCAGCGTGTTGAAGAGCCGGTTAAGAAAAGTAGAGAGTAATTCACCATCATTGATACAAACATCTCGTAGAAGAGCCTACACAAAAAAAAAAATCAAAATCCAATATGTAGGCTGAGGATCATATATGCACAAAATTAAATCAATCAAACCAACCTGGAAAACAGCAGATGAAAACGAAGACTCCCCGTTCTTTAAAGAACTAAACCCGGAACCTTTGCAAAGACGAAGAAATATATTTGTGACAGGGATCCAAGATCTATTGTCAAACGCTGACAATAGAGCTGCAGGCATGTGCCGAGTAGCTGCCTCGTTGTTCTCAAAAGCTTCCAAGTACTCTTTGTATTGTACCAAGACGGATATTGACTGCAGAAGTAGATCTCTAAGATCTATGTTCGATATCCTTGAATCGTTGAAGTGCGTAACTACGAAAGTGATCTGAAAACCCAAGAATTTGCGATGACCATGTTAGAGCCATTGCAACACCTACCTAGAGACTAAATAACTGAACTCAGCCATGAGGGGGAAAGAAAGTGTGATAAGAGATTAAGGCATACAAATGATGAAAGTCCTTGTTTGATAAATATCGTTGATGAGACAAACGGAGGATCACTCTTGCGAAGCACATGAAAACAGTCCACCTGAAGAAAATATCAAAGGGACTGTAAACTTAAGAATCTGAGAAACAGAGATAACACAACCGAATAAGTTCTTCGAAATCACATAAAGTGGAGACCTTGATCAAAGAGCAATTGAAACATGTTCACTACTATCAAGAAGTACCGGAAATGGGCAAAAGCTATTTACCAAAGATTCAAGGTAGAACTCTGGAATATAAACAAACACAGAATCCATTTTGCTGAGAACCAGAAGTAACTGTACAACCCACATGCACAATGCATACATTCCCCTTTGCTTCCAACGTGAGAACAATGAGATGCGGAACCTGTAAAAATGATTCAGAATGAGAAAAGGCGGAAACATAGAGTAGAGATATAAGCATTGTAACATTGCCTCACATGAATCATGATTAAAACCTTCACTACACCCTCCTTTTGGAGTTACCGCAATCCAAGAGTTAAAGTGGAACTTACCATGCAGAATGTCTAACACACTCCATCACTTCTTCCTTGTAGTTTTTGCGAGCTTCCTTCAAGCGCTTTAATTGGCCACTAGAAGCCCGTTCTCTTATCTGTTTATCCGTTTCTTCGAGAAGTGATATTGAATGCGATTGCTGAGACATGTAATATGATGCCTAAGCAAAAGGACAACCTATCAGTCTTTGAAGCTTATTTGGGTTGCGGCATGTATCATACAAACAGTGCACCATAATCTAAACAAAAGGGAAAAACTAAACTTACCTGCTTAAAATTTGGAGCGACAGCAATATGGTATAACAACAATAGAGCATCCAATAGTTCTTCTTTGCTTAGTATAGCCGATGATATTCTACTCTCTTGTAGTGCAGTCCTCATAAATGTTACTGGACGATAACCAAAGTCGGGGTCAGACTGATTACTTGTGCTAGGCTTGTCCTCTATTTCTTCACTGAAACTTCCAGTACTACAATCTGCAGCAACATGAGAGGATCTTTCAGGAATGGAGCTGCATTGACCACGAGAACTTTTAGCAGTATTTTTTCCTCGATCCTTCAAGGATTTAGTAAGATCAGTATCATAGGCTAGGCAACAGCATGGCTTCCGCTCAGTTGCGTGAGTTATTCTATTCTGTTCATCATCCATACAACCTTCTTCCCACCGCATTATTTCTTCTTCTTGATCATCTGTGGGGTAGGACTTCGAAATATGACTAAACAGCCCGCCAAGCCTAGTGATATCAGCTCGATGTGGATCATTTTTAAGAAACAAACTCAATGGAAACTTCTGCTGACCACCTCTGTGAAGAAAACCAACACTGTGATGGACGGCTTCACTACTCTTCAGCATTGCGAAACCTTCTGACAAAAAATGGAGTATAACCGAGAACAGAGAGACAAGAACTGAATTGCGTGTAACTCCAGGAGGGGCCAGATTCCTGTCTGCACCTCTATTCTTCAGTAAAAGGTTCTGTAGGAATCCCCTGAACGCTGAACCAGGAACCTGGGGAGGCGACGCGGGTGGTATAAATTGTATGACCAAGAGACAGAGATTCCTCTGCTTCTCCTCAATCTGAATTCCAATAAAGAGAATTAATTAATCATGTTCCAGACAGCTATATCCAGAGCAGAGTTACACTGCGACTTTTATAGCAAAAGAAAATCTGTCAGAAAGATTCTATCGTACCTTGTTAATGGCTTCAGAGAGAGCAGAGATCGTAAATCCCATGCTACTCTCGTAGGATATATCTTCACAGGATCCAGGCCACCAAACAACAGGCATCAACTGCTGTAGGTCATGCTTGTTGGAACTCCTGCATGATAAGAAACCTTCAAACAAAAACTCGAACTGCAAAGATCTCCACCATTGTATCATCAATTCTTCCCGTCTTAACAAATGACAAGCCAGTGCAAGATAGGGATAAGGTCCTGAGTAAGGACATTCGGTTAGAATCAGTGTCGCTGTTTTGCAGCCACAAGCAAGAGCGTTTACTACATGCTCAAAGATCAAATGAGATTGTGGGAACTCAAGAAGCACATCAAGAACTTTGTCTAAACTTGAACAATCATGTGGTGCTTGAGTTCTGAAAATCTCCAAGAGAAATGACAGAAATGCACCCCGTCCTAAGTACTCAGGCAACAAAGGGTCTTGCTCGAGTATGTAGAAGAACTCATCACATATGGCACGGGAAACAGGGGAGAAGAGTTCTTCAACAGAGGCAAACCTCCTCAGTCTACTTAATGTATCAGCCAACGAGCGGTCCGGTCTATCCAACAATCTTGAGAAGCATCTTAGTAGCTCTGTTGCAAAAGAACTTCGAGATGGAGCTTCTTGAAGAGGTTGGAAACCTTCTATAGGGTACTTAAACGGGTAAGCACCAAAATTTAACTCGCATCTCTCACCTTGGGAGAGAGAAATAGCAGGGTAATACCCGGATCCAGGTTCAAGTTTTCTGATACCAGAAAATGCAGCCCCAAGGGAGACGCCATTTCTGTAGAAGGATATCTCATCACCGTTCAGATCTATGCAGCAGCCGATTACATCACCAGCTACCCATGATTGCCCATAAGGTTCAGCTTCCTTGTTCCATTTGCTAACTCTTCGACCATCAAAAGCATATGAATCATCAGCATCACCCACACCTTTCTGGTCTGTGAATGGACAAGCAATGGTTGCCCATCCAAGTTGTTGAATTCCCGAGGTCTCTAAAGCGACTTCGTACATCCATTTTCCTTTCCAGATACAAGCATTAGCTCTGGCGCTGCTGAAGAGCGCCAAGCTCTCCAAAACAAGAGGCGGCTTTACAAACCTGATATCACCGCATATGCTATACTCTTCAAGGCCAACAATAGTAGGTCCAACACCTTGATGAACTACAGAGATTCCTTCTCTCTGACTAAATGAAGCATCTAATTCACAATGAAGCTTGGAAAATTGATTCTTGATTATTGCTCGAATCAAGCTACAGTCTACTTTGCCATCCAATGGACCAATTGACTTTTCTGCTAGACCAAATATGAATTCGATAGTCCGTTCTAGAGGCCGGTGACCAGAATAATCAAAATGCGGAACAATACGAGCTTTTGATGAATTTTTCTTGGCATCTTCACCATTCAGTAAAACAGCCAAACCGGAAGACATCATACCAACCCGTAGGCTGTCTTCAGCCATATGGCATTGACAGGTTTCAAAACTCTGTCACAATACCGCGCAAAGATTCCCAGGAACCGTAACTCAAATGCTCTTCAACAAAACCAATTACAAAGAGGCACAGTCTGAAATATCAGAATCTTCAACAAGAACTCATCAGATATAATTGGAAAATGATTCAGGAAAGCTGTGGAGAGAAGAACAAAAGCAGCATAAGTTTCCAAATCAAACAAAAGTCTCCAAAAAGTGAATCAATATTTGAAACCAAGCACGAACAGCGATTAACACAAACTAAAACCAAACATAAAGCTATTCAATTTCAACAAATTGGAAAAACACCGTTACTTCCCCAGTAAAACAAAATTTCAAGGTCTTGAAAACGAATAAAAAAAACAAAATAAGAACCCCGAACTCACCGGAGAAATTGACATCTACAGGCGATTCCAAACGATTAACCCAGAAATTTAAACCTACCAAATCTGCCGCGAAACCAAACCCAAAACGCTGAACCTCGTCCTCAATAAGATGCAAACCAAAGACGGCGGACTCGTGCTAGGGTTTTTTAATTGCTATTCATGAAAAAGGCGAAGACTTTTCCTTTTTTTTTTCTTCTGGAAGAGAGAGATTCTGCGCCCAATTTTTTTGGGGAATAGAGAGAGAAGGTGGAAGAAGAAAAGAGGGAGAGAGAGAGAGAGAGGAAAGCGAAACAGCGCGAAGGAATCAGACACCGGAGGCTAACACCGAACGAGCCAATGGATCGTGTGGCGTGTGGGCCTTTGACTGACACGTGTCGGTGTAGATGACGTACCCAACGGTCCGTCTCCTCGGCGTTTTTTACTTTTTTGTTGTCTGTGATCGCTGTAACTTTTCAAACGACAGGAGAAAAGTCTACGATGCGGAAGCTCTTACGTTTATTTGGACACGTGTCATCAGAGATGTTACGTGTTTATTATAAAATCAATAACAAATTGCAAAAAGTAAACACTTACTCCTAATAATTATTAATATTATTAAAATTGAGTTAAATGTTATAATTTCTGGAACACAGGGACAAAAAGTCCATTTTGCCTGCCATCCACACCCGAATAAATGGAGTTTTGAAATTTGTTTTATACATTGGAATAATTCGATACAGAAGAATAGGCTATTCTCTTTTAAAAATAACGTTGACCGGGAAAATCTTATTTTATTTTTCACTCCAAAATAAAATAATAAGTAAGAAATAAAGTAATGAAAATAATCTTATTTACTACTTTATTTTAGGGTAAGAAATAGAATGAAATAGAATAAAATAGAAAGATATTACTCTAAAATGAAATTTGGAGTAAACAATGAAATAATGTTAGAAATGCTCTAAGCTCCAAATTTGTGTGGTACGTTTGTTGTGAATATATGAGTTAACTGACTGATAACTTTTCTACTATATAAATGGCAACATGTGTTTTAAAAACAAATAGAATTAAAATTTATTAAATATAATAATAATCACTTTGTTATTTAATAAGATAATTATTGAAGATAAATAATTTCCCTTTAGATCGGCAAACCGAAGAGTGGCACGTGTCATATTAAATTAAACGATCATTTAATCTAAGTGCATCACCTCGAGAGGATGCAGTTACGAGATTAGGTGATCGAATTTTACGACATGTTAGGACAGGTTGTATGACGTGTCACAATAGACTAGATAGCAGTAGACCTAAAATCATGCCACTCATAGGGGACATGGTTATAAGGCTGGATGGTCAAAACATATGACAAGTTATGACAGGGAAACGAACCACCACCTTCTCCCAAAACTATTCTCAACTAACGGGAGTGGGAAGTAAGGAGACGAGTGGTCCCGAAAGAATAAGGGGTTGCCTTCTCTTGAACCCGCCAACTCGTGCCATGTTACCTAGTGTGGTAGTAAGGAAATGAGTAACCCGGACAAGCATAGGTTGACTTCCCCGACAATGGGCGCATAAACCGAGTAGCGATACATGGGAAGGTAAGACTCCCGGGTAGAGATACCCGAGAAGGTAAGAGGAACCCGATATCCCTCAAAAAAATATCAGGAAAGGTAAAACCTATTTAAATATACGCGAAATTATATATATATATATATATATGTTTTCCCTCCAATACTTTTTTGAACTAAAGTAGACTTTCACATTAATCTCATCTCTGGCTAATTTTGGCCTATATGGCAAAAAAAATAGATGTTTATTTCCATAAAATAGTAGTTACAAAAAGAAACTCTACTTATTTAAATTTATTTTTATTCCTCCAAAATTATTGATTTTCTTTATACTTTCATCTGAAATTGAGAAAAAGTTGTATGTGTAGATTTGAAAAGAATGAGACTGCAATTATGCTATGGAATGCGCACCAAAAATATAAAGAAAATCAATAATTTTGGAGGAATAAAAATAAATTTAAATAACTAGAGTTTTTAAGAATGTTACTAAACGCATCTTAATTCATGCTACCAATTAGACCAAATATTTCCTTTTTAACACTCAAGGAAGGTTTCATGGACATTTTTTATATCTTAATATAATGTTGACTTCCCAAATTTTTTAATGTAAAACATTTGTCTAAGTTTTATTTTCTGCGTCTCTATATCATATTAACAAATTAAACTATTGATGGAGTCTATTACACAAGTTTTCTTTTCTGATATTTTTTTTGTAGGTAATATTTCGTCGGACATTTTTTCTATCTTAATATAATGTTGACTTCCCAAATTTTTTAATGTAAAACATTTGTCAAAGCCATTCGATATTCATTCTTAATACATTACGGAAAGAAGAGTACTCTAGTGTTTATTATGTATTCACGATAACTATTCAACTTGATGTAAAGACGATGGAATTCGACGGACGGGACGGGGCCACCGTTGACGAGTCATCGGAGCTTTTGCCAACTTCCGATAGACACACGACCATGTCCACCTGAGAGTATACATTAATAATTAAATTGTCCACTCGCTCTGTAGTCACACCACGTGGCAAGCAGTGAGGCCACTGTCGGCTAGTGGCTAATGAAAAAAGTATCGTCCACGAGTTCCACGTTGATTCTGGCTGCTGTCTCTGTTGTTCAGAAAATGACCTGAAACGCCATCGTTTAGTGATGATTAAAAACGGTGCGTTTTTGTTTTCAATATTTTCGGACATATTTTTCTTTTCGGCAAATAATTTTATTGATTTCAAATCAAAATTACAAAGACAGTATACAGGGCCGGCCCTTACCTAAAGCTCATAAAGCAAGTGCTTTAGACGCATAATTTTTTTTTGAAATTTAGACAGCAAAAAAAAAATTTCCTTGTTAATTTTTCATTTCCTAGGCAATAATTTTCTTTTTTGCTTTAGGTTAAGTAACATTACGGACCGGGTCTGACAGTATACATAAATTTCGGAAAACAAATTATTACATAAACATATTTCATATATATACGCCATATAGTGAAAAAGATACATTGAAGAAATTTGACGATAATTTCCGTATGACGATTTCTTATGTCTTTTCTCTCACAATTAGACGTTGTTTATCTCTTTATATATTCTGTAAATCCTTGTACATTAAGATTGAGAGAAATATACAAATTCTTTATGTTCTCTCTATTCTCTCGGTTACTCTCTTCTCTATTTATACAGCAAAATGCAATTGACGTTATTATGCAACCAACATGTTTGATAAAAATGCTTGAGATACACGCTACCACTCGTAACAACATGTGCGTTCTAAAATTTACGAGAGCCGGCTGATGCTTTTTCCTTTTTTTTTTTCTTTTTCTTATAGTAAAATTGAGTTAACAAGTAAAACAAATAATGGTAATTTTTCAAGTACAAATATTAGGATTAGGGATCCGTAGACAATCTCCTCCAAAAACAATTAAGATAGAAATTAAACCCTAAAATTTCAAGACGATGTCTACCACCGCCGCTTCCTCCAACACGAACGAGCCACCGTCTTTGTTCTCCTCATTGCCAAACGACCTCGTTTTGAACGTCTTAGCCCGAGTCCCGAGACGGTATCACCCAATTCTCTCTTGCGTCTCCAATAACTTTCGATCTCTCGTAAATTCCTCTGAGCTTCGCAAGACGCGATCTCTACTGGGGAAGGATTGCTTCTACGTCTGCTATAAAGAAATTTATGTTACTTCAACCTATCATTGGTTCACTCTCACTGACAATCGTTTGGTCTCGGTCCCATTCTCTTCTCCGCCTGAGCCTGAGCCATTCTCTGCTCTCATGGTTGGTCCGGAGATCTACCTCTTCAGCTCCGGTGATTCCCACCAATATTCAAGCAGGATGTGGATCCTAGATTCCAGGTCTGGCAAGTTGCGTGAGGGTCCAAGTAGGCGTGTGGCCCGCTATTTTCCAGCCGTGGGACTTGTTGATGGGAAGATCTACACGTTTGGAATATCCAAAGACGAAGACGAAGAGATCCAAGCGGAAGTGTTTGACACAAAGACGCAAACTTGGGATGTCGCCCCAAATCCCAATTTGGAAAGGGAATGTATACGAATATCGGTGGCAAGTCCGTCACTAGACAGAAAAATTTATGCGACTAATTACCGTGGACAAGTCATAGTTTATGATCCTCGAGATGGTAAATATGAGAAGATTGATACACCAATTTTTCCTAACTACAGTCAAAACATAGATGTATGTGTTATTGACAATGTGCTCTACAGTTATCGGGGTGGATTTGGGTTAATATGGTATGACTCTAAGGAGAAGATATGGAGAGTGGTTAATGGTTTGAAACTCAACGAGGATTCTACGAAAAAAGTCGTAATGTCTGAATACAATGGAAAGTTGGCGTTTTTGTGGGAACATTGGCGAGAAAAGAATAACAAGGAGATTTGGTGTGCGATGATCGCGTTGGATAGAAGTGGAGTAGAGATTACAGGGAAGGTTGAGTGGTTTGATCACGTACTTTCTGTCCCTTATGAATATAGGATTAAGCATTGTTTAGGTTGTACGGATTAGATAAAGGTATATATGTACCGAGTGGTAGTAATGATAATGATAATGATGATGGTGTGACGGGTGGTTTTAATACGTTATGAATTTTATGAACAACGATATGGTTTGCCTTCATTTCGTTGAGCCGATGATGAGTCTTTACATGTTTGGTAAGTATTTCATCGTACATGAAACATTTTTTCATACCACATTAACCCGAATATAAGTATTCGACATTATGCTCTGTTTTTTGTTCTTAAACTCTTTTCATAGTTTTGTAAAATTCTAAATGTCTCTTTTTCTATGAAATCTCTCATCTTTACATATTGTTTTCTTCACTGATTCTGCCGCCTCCAACTCCGACGAGACACCGCGGGAACACAATTCTAGAAGTTTTAATAGTATGCTTTTTTGTCGTTTAATTGTAGAGAGAAATGTTTAATCGCGAAGAGATCATAGGAGCAATAAGAACGAATCTGGTCGAAATGTACAAGAGTTTATCAACAGTCATAATTTGTTCATAATTTCAGCCTTTTTGATTCTTAATCAGGATTTAATCACTACAGAGTGCACAACACACAGTGGCTTTGTGATGTCCTTGGTACACTCTCACTTCTTTTCCCGCTTTCATCGACCACAATCTAGCCGTCATGTCCGATGATGCTGTGCATATTACATAGAATCAAAACCAGTTTAATGACTCTTTATGTCTCGGACAAGTTTTAAAGTGTATAGATAGATTAGTACCTGTTACAAGAAATTCTGCATCCACTGAGAAGGCGCAGTCCCAGACCCATCTTTGATGTCCTGTTAAATAAGATTGATGATAGAGTATACTTAATGGAGAACGAATATACTACTTTCAAAAACATGGAAATTATATACCTGTTAAGACTTTCTCTAGCTTGAAATCATCGACGTTCCATATTTTGACAGTTTTGTCAGATGATGCGGTCGCTAGATATCTGATTAACAAAGATATAAAAGAGCTTTGAAGGGCCGGAGAAGACGAAGAAAACGGTTTAAGAGAAAGACTAAGAAACACATTATACTTGTTTTCAGGAGATAGGAGAGATTTAAGGATGGGGCCATTATGAGCTTGTAGCTTATGAAGGGGCTCAAACTCGTTCATCATCTGAAAAATATAGAATTTTTAAATGGCATGGACAATTACATCATAATTTTTTTAAAAATAATAATAACTAAGCGACTGTTGTCTGGTCACCGGTGGTACTCTTGTTCATTTCTCTCATCAAAGGGGCTATTCGATAATGTCTATCTAGCAGACTTCCCGCTAACTTGAAAGGGGCAAGGCGTAAACTCGCTTTTTCCCGGTTCGATCACCGCTAGAAACAAAATGCAAGGCTAAATGGCAAACCATAAAGGGTGGACGTGGTAATCGTGGCCATGGTAAACAAGGTGGCCGGGGCTAGTTGTGTCTTTAAGAGATGCTATGTAACTTATCTGAAGCAGACACTACAAAAAATAAGCCTGAAACCGACGGCCAAAACCGTCGGTATCCCGTCGGAAACAGCCGTTCCCGACGTATTTCCGACGGTTTTCAGCCGTCGGATCTATCTCCTCGGAAATCAAAATCCGTCGGAAATTTCCGACGGATTTCCGAGGACCTAGTACCCTCGGAAAATTCCCGAGGGATTTCCGAAGACTGGTCCGTCCGGGCTAATTCCGACGGATTTCCGAGGGATTAATCACCCGACGGATGTTTCCTCGGAAATCCCTCGGAACTGTCTCGAGGGTACTAGGTCCTCGGAAAACCGTCGGGTAATTTATCCCTCAGAAATCCGTTGAAAATTTCCAACGGATTTTAAAAATTCGATTTTTTTTTTAAAAAGAAAATATTATTAAAAAAGAAAATGTAAAATAAATTAATATTTAAATTAAAAAAGAAAATGTAAAATAAATTAATATTTAAAAATCTTATAAAATTATATAAAATATTATTAAAAGTTTTAGAAATTGTTGGAAAATTACAAAAAAAAACAATTAAAATAAATATGGCAGGAAATCAGGGAACTTCGATTTGAAGTAATTCACCATTTTGTCGCTCCTTGTTTGTTGAGTCGAGAGCTTGTTCTCCAAAGCCCCGCTCCTCGTTTTCTGAGTCGAGAGCTCGTCCTCCAAAGCCATTACCTTCTCCTTGAGCTCTTCGTTTTGCCGGAGAATCTCTGGATCCATCGAAAAACTACCCGAAGAAGTTGAAGTTTGTGACGCAATCTTACCCAACCCCGGCCGACGACATTTTTTAACAGGTACTTCCTACAAAAACAATACCAAACATTAGATCTTATTAACAAATAAATATATAAATTGAAATGATAATCTATAATTATTACTTACCGCTAGCACTAGGTCGTTGATCTCGACCCGAGTGAGCTGGTTGGAAGCGGTTGTGTCGTCCTGCGATCTCTGGGTAAGGATCTCTTCCTGCACCTTCGTCACCTTCTCGACGAGCTCCCTGACTGCAGGATCTTGAATTTGGCCGGTCTTCTTGTTGGTGTGCGTCCTCACCATCACTTTTAGGTGATTCGGAACTTCAGCGTCTTCCTCCGTCTAAAAAATAATTAAACCGTTAGTTACTAATAAATATAATTAAAACGATATTTAAAAATAACTAAAAACACTAAAAATACTTACCATTTTGATTTCGGATTTTTTGAAGCTCTTCGCCCCGTTGTTGTGGATAGCGGCTCCCTTCCCTTCTCGGTGACTATTCCGGTTCTTGGAATTAGTCTGAGATAGAGCTATGGTCTTCGGGTCTTGCCAATACGGGATGAAGTCCTTAAACACCTCCGCGTTCAAGCCTTTTGGCTTCTCTCCACGCCTTCTCCAAACCTTCTTCCACTCGTTCATGTTGCGCGAGAATTGCGTTTTAGCCTCGGCCAAAAATTTCGTCTACACCACTTTCGTGATGGTACATTGCCAATTAAATTCTTGCTACAAAAGAAATAGAATTAAAAAAGTTAAAAAAATCTCAAAATATATAACAAAAAATAAAAAAAGATAACTTACCGCAAACGTCCGAAACCACATGTTTTGTTCGTGTGACGGTACATCCAAAAATTTCTTGTACGGTTTGTCGAGGATGGAGTGCAACATCTTCAGAATCGACTTGCTAATTCCCGGATATTCCAAACTTATAAAAAAAACAAATTAAGCATCAGGAATTAAACATAAAAAATTAATAATTAAGAAAAAAATAAGATTTACCAAGTAGATCTCGGAATGCGGAGGTCCGGATCGAGGACTGTGAGTAATTCTCGTCCCGGCTGTTGGACGAGCTCCTCGATGGTCATGATCCCCGGAGGAGCTACACTCTCACTATCTGGAATAGTCGGTGCAGGAGGCGTAGAAAGCGGAAGAGTACTTGTGCTCGGAGCTGCGGAAGTACTCCTCCGCCTCGAACCGCCAGAACGGTCTTGATCGAATTGACCGTAAGACCTACAAAAATAAAAACAGAAAAACCGAATCATCAAAATAAAACATCTAAATAATCATAAAAAAATATATCTAAAAAACCCATTTTTTTCTAAAAAACCAAATTTATAAAAATCGTTTTTTATAAATACATTATTAAAAACGTTTTTAATTAAAAAAAATATAATTTTTTTTTAAAAAAATACAATTTTTAAAAACGTGTTAAAAATATTTTTTATAAAAACTAGATTTATAAAAAAACGTTTTTAATAATTATATGTATTAAAAACGTTTTTACAAAATTCATTTATAAAAAATAAGTTTTTAATAATTATATGTA
>PKMM01044599.1:227465-355666 GCA_002933915.1 Eutrema heterophyllum | reverse complement strand
CGGGCTATGGGAAGCAACATAACTGGCACAAGGAAAGCATATTCTGGGAGCTACCGTACTGGAGGGACCTCAATCTCCGTCATTGTCTTGATGTGATGCATATAGAGAAGAACTTTTTTGACAACATCATGAATACTCTTATGAGTGTGAAAGGTAAATCGAAAGACAACATCATGTCAAGATTGGATATAGAACAATTTTGTTCTCGGCCACACTTACATATTGATAGTGAGGGTAAAGCTCCTTTCCCATCCTTCACATTGACAGAGGAAGCTAGAAAAAGTTTACTGGAATGTGTGAAACATGCGGTTAAGTTCCCAGATGGTTATTCGTCAGACTTAGCTACTTGTGTTGATATGGACAACCAAAAGTTTTCAGGCATGAAGAGTCATGACTGCCATGTTTTCATGGAGCGGTTACTTCCATTTATCTTTGCAGATCTCCTAGACCGGAATGTCCACCTTGCGTTATCATGTACTTATTACGACAATTTAAAAAAAAATGATTATAGTAATTTATATATTAACTTCATACAATTTTCACGTATATTGTAGGGGTTGGAGCATTTTTTCGGGACTTATGTTCAAGAACTTTGCATAAGAGTCGCCTTCAAATTCGAAAACAGAACATCGTTTTAATCCTATGCAATTTGGAAAAGATCTTCCCACCTTCATTTTTCGATGTGATGGAACACCTGCCTATACATCTCCCCTACGAAGTTGAATTAGGAGGCCCTGTCCAGTATAGGTGGATGTATCATTTTGAAAGGTTTTTCAAAAAGTTGAAAGGGAAAGCAAAGAACAAAAGATATGCGGCAGGATCGATTGTTGAATCATATATCAATGACGAGATTACTTATTTCTCAGAGCACTACTTTGCTGGGAATATACAAACGAAATCAAGGTAAATGCTAAAATCAATCACATCATGTCCACTTTGCCATTTAACTTTTTGTATACACATGCTATATATGTATTATAATGTGAATTACTTTTTAACTCATTTGATCAGGTTAAGAAGATTCGATGAAGGTGAAGTCCCTGTATATCATGTCCTTGGAGTTTCTTCTATATTTACTCAAGTAGGCCGTCCAAGTGGAGAAATGCATGAAATATGGCTCTCAGAGAGAGACTATCAATGCGCACATGCATATGTTTTACGAAATTGTGACTATTTTCAGCCAATTGAGAGGTATATAAGTTGGCATCTCTCCCAGATTGCGTTTTAATATATATAATCTTTGTTTAATTTCTCATATAATTTGTGTTGGTCTTGTGTAGAATGTTTGAGGAATTTATTTCTGCAAAATATTCAGGACTTTCCGAAAAAGAACTCTCTGCGAAAAGAGCTGACGAATATCATTTATGGGTGAAAGAATATGTATGTCTAAAAAATATTCATATATAACTTTGCGTAAATTTATACTTATATATATTTACACTATTTTTTATATATATGCATGTTACTTACTGGAACGCCACGAATCCATTTCCTACTTGGGTTCAAGAGATAGTGCATGGACCTTTGAATAAGGTCAAAACCTGGCCAATGTATTTTACAAGAGGCTATTTGTTTCATACGCAGAATCACGGCGCTGGACGAAAGACATGTAACTATGGGGTATGTGTTAAAGGTCAAAATTACACTGATGCATCTGATGAAGCGGATTTCTACGGGATCTTAACTGATATCATAGAACTCGAGTACGAGGGGATGGTCAATTTGAGAATCATACTTTTTAAGTGTAATTGGTATGACCCTGTTATCGGTAGAGGCACTCGGAGGAGCAATGGTGGTGTTGTAGACGTTCTTTCATCGAGAAAATACAATAAATACGAACCATTTATTCTAGGTGCGTACTTATTAATGTCGATATCATATATATATATATACCATGATGTATAACTTATATATACATTTTTATATTGCAAACAGCCTCGCAAGCGGATCAAGTTTGTTATATTCCGTACCCATACACAAAGAAACCGAAGCAGTTGTGGCTCAATGTTCTAAAAGTGAATCCGAGGGGTAACATTTCAAGGGAATATGAAAAAAAGAACCGACTCTTTTGCAAACAGAAAATGATGATGCTGTATTGATGACTACAATTGAAGATCTCGTACTCGATAATTTCGTACAAGGAGACCAAATAAACCTCGATTACGAAGTCGGAGATGCAGAACCATAAGATGAATTTCGGTGTAATTTGTCTTCTGATGAAGAATCAGATGACGAAGAACCTTTCTAATTCACTATGTTACTTATGTCACAATTTCGTTGTAATTTGTCTTTTACATTATTTCGGTGTAATTTATCTTTTACATTATTAATCAGTATTTATTTCTCGTTTTGAGTAAAAAAAAAAAAAATTCCTCACCAGGACTCGAACCCGCGGGTGAAAAGAAACAAGTGTGAGATCTTTACCGGTAAGCCATAGTGTTTAATTGGTATTTAACACACCAAATAATTCTTAACTAGATATTTTTTTTTTCAAATTAAAACAAACAAAACTTTTTTCCTCTCACCCAGCTCAAACCGTGGGGGGGGGGAGAAGAACATTTGTGCGAGATTTACCAGTGGGCTAGAGTAACTAATTGGTATAAGTCACACATACAAATCCTTAACTAGATATTTTTTTATTCAGATTAAAAAACAAAACCTACGAAATCCTAAGTCCCAAAAACAAAACTTTCATCTCCTTCGTCTCCTTTCAATCGAGAACCATTTTGCTCTTCTTCTTCCAATCTATTCACCTTTCATCTTCATCTTCTTCAATCTTCTTCAATCTATTCATCTTCTTCAATCTTTTCGCCTTTCATCTTCATCTCTTCGCCTTTCATCTTCATCCCCTTTCAATCGAAGCACACGATGCCGGAAGATAAGAACGGTGGTAAACGCCGAAAGAAATTCGTTCCCAACGTCTCTCAGAGAGCCGGAGCTTCGTCGCGACCAGTGAACCCTCTACCGCCGCAGTACACCTTCACGCCGGCGGCCCAATCTCTTCCGAATCTATCGTCACCTCCTATGAACCGTCAACGCCAGCAGCAACCGTCAATGTCCGGGACTTTCCACCTCCGACCCAGCTCTTCCGGAGCACCTCAGAGCAACCACCCGAATGCTCTCCATCTCAAGGTCCGACAATCCATCGACAATCATCTGAACCTCAAGCGCTGCCAACTCCAAGATCTTCCAATTCGAGTGTTCCTCTGCAGAACTCTGACGGTCATAGTAACCACTCAGTCAACCACTTCGAAGATGATACGATTGACGACAATGCACAGTTTCAAGCCAACCTCCAGGATGAGCAACTTAGGGTGCTTGAGGCGCTGCTAAGGGTGCCTAACCGGCATGAGTTTACAACGGTGTTGTCTCCGACACGCCCTCAGCTGCCAAACACCACATGGTAAATGTTTCCATTCCTGTCTAAATTCATGTCTTAATGTGTGTAGTTTTCTTTGTCTCTGTTGATGGTTGGCGATGATGTGTGTAGTCTTTTGTGTTTCTTGTTATGGTTTGTGTCTCTAGTTATGGTTCGTAGCATTACTACAGAAACATGAACAACTTTTTGCTTGTTAGTATTTGGGTTTTGTGTTTTGTGTCTAGTAGTTATGTGTCTAGTAGTTATGTCTCTTCTGTGTCTAGTAGTTATGTCTCTTCTGTGTGATTATGTCTGAAATTTCTTGTGTTTGAAAATGTCGGTTTCCATTCCTGTCTAAACGTTAACTTCAATTAAGCATCAAAATCTGGTTTTCTTCGTGTTAACAATGTTGTTAGAGTTTGCTTAAACACAAGTGTTTTGTTTTGTTTTGTTTTTGTACTGATGAAGCTAGATATGTTTTGTTTGTAGTTGTTCTTTTTCAAGATTAGAATGTTTGTAGTTGTTTGGTTAGTTTACGGTCTTCTTTGTTTTGGTGTAAAGAAGATTCTGTGCTAGGGAAAGGTTTAGTTCATATCAGGTTTGGATTGTGTCTTCTTTGTTTTGCTGTAATTGTGAGGTTTTTAATGTTCAAGGCACTTATTTGTCTCCGTCTAGGTTTGGCCGTGACAAGGGAAAGCTGACAAGGAAGATCACCAAGGTGTTCACAAACAAGTTTGATGGTCCATACTACATTTGGACTGTTGTGCCTCGGGATAGACAGGAAAGGTACTTCGTCGAGTTCGCGATAAGCATTTCTCTTCTGTCCATGCTATTCTATGCCTTTCTTTCTATTCTGTCCACTAACCCGAATCACACTTCTCTTGTAGAAAACGCACACCTGGGATCCCTTAATCTCAGGGGTAGTACAACAACATTTCGAGAGGATTTGTCAAAGGCGAATGAAGGATATGGTAAGCACCGCGAGGACTTCTCGACAACGACCACACTGGATTAACCCAACTCTCTGGACAACAATGACATAGTGTTGGGACACTGAAGAAGCTCGAGAGAGGAGTAAGACCACATCCGCTGCTCGGAAATATGACCGTAAAGGCCTTGGTGTGCACAAGCACGTATCAGGCCAAAAGTCATATCAACAAATCCAACAAGAAATGGTAAGTGTAAATTCACTATCTAATACTTTTGCAACTTTCTATTATGTAACAAATTTATATGTTACATTTTCAGGAAGAGGAATTGGGAAGACCGGTTAGTATCGGTGAGATTTTTGTGAAGACTCATACAAAATCAGATGGGACGTTTGTTGATCTGAAGGCTGAGAGGATCGCGCAAACTTACGAGAAGAACTTGCAAGCTAAGATGCAAGAGATCGGGCCTGAAACTTCAGACGGTAGGTCGCAGCAGCGAGAGCTAACCACAGAGGACTACAACGACCTCTTTCTTCAGGTAAATACATGTTATCTTTGTTATCTTTGGGTTTTTGTCCTTTGCGTTTCATAAATATATGTATTATTTATGCAGTCAACTTTCACGGATGAAAGAGGCAGGCCATATGGAATAGGAAGCCTCGCAGAGTCTCATGTTGGTGGAAAACGCAAGTTTGAGGACAGCTCTTCATCGTTTCAAGCTCTACAAGACAAGTTGGAAGAAGCTCAACGCCAAATAGAAGAACAAGCTACTTCTAACGCTCGGCGTGAGGCAGAGCTTACCAAACTTGCAGATGACAACCAAAGCAAGCTTACCCAACTTGCAGCTGACCACAAAGACAAGTTCGAGCATTATTCACTGGTGGAAAGGTATCTTCGTGAAACCGATCCAAATTTTCTGGATTTCATGGCTTCTCAATCTGGTCGGCAGCATGATTCTACACCCTAGTCTATCATTTTATTTCATGTTTTTTGAACTTTAGAACATTAAGTTTTCTTTGTATTGGTTTGTACTTGATATGTTAAAATAATATATGATGATTTCTTTGTATTAATGTTTCTTTCATTTTAACGTGTGTAGTCTTTTTATTAGTTTGCATATGATTTCCAAATTGCTAGGTAATACAAATATGGTACAGTATTACCATTTTGAATTTCGTCAATAAAATCAGTCGCTATGTAGTCGCAAATCAGTCGCAATGAAGTCGCAAAACAGTCGTAAAAGATGACCAAATCACTAGTCCGATGAACATATTAGTCGCAAATCAGTCGCTAATATAGACGCATATTAGTCGGGACGTAGTCGCACAACTTCACGACTCTTTAACGACTACGACTTCCACACGACACAATATATAGTCGCATGTTGGTCGTTCATTAGTCGGTACATGGTCGCACATATTTACGACTGATTTGCGACTAGTATGCGACTGAATTATGTAATCGCATCAAAGTCGCAAATCAGTCGTAAATTTACGACTGATTTGCGACTACATGTTTTTACGACTCAACATTTCCGACTATGTCACTTAGTCGTAATGTAGTCGTAAAACCAGTTTTAGCGACTACATTACGACTGTTTATGTAGTCGCGAAAACCCTGTTTTCTTGTAGTGATAACATGTGCCACGGTCATTAGCAGCAACCAACATTGTCCCATCCAACATAACCGTTAAAGACCGTACAGCTATACCAACTTCTGGTACCTATATATATAGTTACACACCTGAGTGATTGTCATTGGATTCTCATAAATGTAAGTATAGGATAATGAAATATACCAGTTCAAGCCTACACGAATCTGCTCTGAGATCCCATACACTTATATTTCCGTTTTGGTCTCCAGATATCAATTCATTCTGTAAAAATAAAAATAAATAAATAACAAAGACCAAACAGATAGTGATAACAAGTGAGGCAAGTACAACAAATAACGAAAGAAACACTAACAAGATGACTTGGCTATATACCTGATTTGGGTGTAAAACAATTGGGTTAACTGCAGAAACATTTTCATAATCCTTTATGCAACAGCTCCTTTCGATCATACTCCTTTGGGGATTTGGGAGCCCTGCATTTAGGTTTTTACGAGTCAACAATGTGTTGCTAAGATCATGCAAATCAACTTATTAAGAATCCACACACTTGACATTATTGAATGAATATATTAAACATTGATTTCATCAGCTAAAAGAATTAATATTGTTGTACCTCATGTCCCACATCTTAACTGTGCCATCCTCTGATCCTGAATACATCATTTTGCCATCACATTGAAATCCAAGTGCCATAACATTTCTGGTGTGTGAAACAAAGGTCCTCACCTGATGCGCGCGTACGTAAGACTCCATATCAAGATCATTTTACAAGAAAACAAAGACCACATTATTGAAAACAAATAAACGGATATATACATGTTCATTACTGAAATTGAGATCAAAGAGTCGTATGTAAGGATTGCAAGCTGCTGCTAGGTAATGCTTATCTGGGCTTATCTCGAGCCTATTTACATGCTGAGGCTTAGACTTATCTTGGCTTTCCACGAGCTCTTTTTTAGGCTGAAGGAAAAGAAGTTTCAGATGAAATGAAAAGTTATAAATTTCATTAGCGATCAAGAGAGAGAGAGAGAGACCAAAGCAGGATAGTGAATGGTACGGTAACTGCGACCGGTTTGGGCTTCCCAGAATCGGATGGTACGATCGTAGCTAGCCGTTGCGAGAATCACGGAAGGCTGACTCATTCTCGAATTGACCGAAATAAATTTGATAACTTTATCCTTTTTTCCGAGGATCTACAGAAGATTACGATCCCGACAAGAATCTTCGAACTAGGGTTTTCGCGAATTAAAGAGGAAAGCAGGAAAACCAAAAGACTAAAGAGTTTTATTTGTTTGTTCGAAGACTTGACCTAATCCTTTAATCAGATAAGTAATTACAAAACTTTGTTAAATATGATTTATATGCTAAATTTTTCAGACAAAAACATTTTCTATATATTAATTAAAAAGGTAAAAAAAAATGACATTTAGAGTGTTAATTATTATTTAGATTGTCATTACAAAATCTAGAAAACGTTTTGATGGGGGAGATTGATACTATAAAGGCATATATAGATTCAGAAACATCTTCTTGTAGCTTCTGTGGAAAAGAGTTCGAACTCGGTTATTGCTGCTCAATATGTGATTTCAAGTTGGATTTGGAGTGTGCGAGGAGACCAGAACCACTTGTTCTTCTTGAAAATTCTTACAGACACGAGCATCCACTCCAACTCTTCCATAAACATGATTATTTCAGATTGAAAATCTGCAAGGCATGTTCGAAAGATGTATATCCGTCACTCCCACATTATAGATGTCAACGGTGCGAATTTGTCGTCCATGTGGGTTGTGTAGATTTGTTTCCAGAAGCATACCACACTTCCCACCCCCAACACCCACTCAAGTCACTTAAATGTCAAGTCCCTGATTACGCCAACATGAAGTGCCTTCTCTGCGCGACAAAGTTTGATGAACAACATTACCAACTTCACCACTGTGACGTTTGTAATTTCAGCATATATAAAATCTGTAAGTTTTTAAAAATACTTCAAATGCTATTTCTTGAAACTTTCCTAAATAATATATTTTTCCATATTTCGCAAAGATATAAGGAAAATTTTAGGGCGCATTTTTTGTAAGCAAACAACCTTTCATATTCAGCAATTCATTTGAATAATTTTTAAACATACATACACAAAAATATGTCGTTAGGTGAATTTTTTTTCCGGGTTTTTGTAAAACCTTTGATATTTTGATCCTATTAATAAATTATTATTCAGCCAGACAACATTTCATTTTTTTTTATCTTATGACAAGTGAACAAGAATAACCTCCGAGGAGATTCACGTAAAATTGCTAGCTCGCTTAGTTTGAATGTCTCTGGATTTAGTACCATATATAAGCCAGTTGCGTAAAATTTGTTACAAAAAATGAACAAAAACGGTTCTTCTTTTTTAAACTGGCCATGGTCCATATCAGATCACGAAATTCCAAGTCGAGAGGAGATATATATGCCTCTGAATACTATTCTGCCACTACAAAAAAACACGTTCATTTCCGACGGCCTTCGATCCATCGAAATTTTCCGACAGAATACCGAGGAAATTCCGGCTAATATAAGCTCCTTGGAAATCAGTCGGAAAATTCCGACGGATCGAAAGTCGTCAAAAATCAGTCAGAATATTTGCCGGTATTCCCTCGAAAATCGGTCGGATTTATATTCGACCGATATTCCCTCGGAAATCGGTCGGAAAATTCCGACCGTTTTAAAGCCGTCGGGAATCGGTGGGGAATTTCCGATCGTTTTCCGAGGGATAAATAGCCGTCGGAAATTTCTCAGAAATTTCCGACGGCTATTTATCCGTTAATGTATCCATTGAGTAGCCGTTATATAGCCGTTTGAAATTTAAAAGTCCGTTAGAAATCTCTCGGAAATCCGTCGGAAAATCGCTACATATTTNTCGTTTTCCGAGGGATAAATAGCCGTCGGAAATTTCTCGGAAATTTCCGACGGCTATTTATCCGTTAATGTATCCATTGAGTAGCCGTTATATAGCCGTTTGAAATTTAAAAGTCCGTTAGAAATCCCTCGGAAATCCGTCGGAAAATCGCTACATATTTCTCTATAAATATTTATCCCCCTCATTCACAACATTCACAACAAACACAAAGCAAAAAAAAATTACACAATATCTTATTTTCGATCGTGGATGGACAAACCTCTGCGTAATCCCGCGACAGGGGAATTGATGGATGAGTTCGCACAAGGTGTGAAGGAGTTCATGAACTTTGCGTCAAACAATAGCATGACATCGGAATACGGTAATATGTATTGTCCTTGTACTAAATGTCGGAATCATATATTAGTCTCGGTTAGGGAAGGAAAGAAGCACTTATATAGGACTGGATTTATGCCTGGTTACAAGATTTGGTATACCCATGGAGAAGCTGATTCAATGGTGCAATATTATGGTAATTATGGTAGCACATCGGATATGTTTGGTAGTACTTTGGGTACTAGGTTAGAGGAACCAACACCGGAAGTAGATGTAAAAACAGGTTACATTCAGATGGTGAATGATGCGTTTCGTGAAAACATAGCATCGTATCATATTGAGGATGGTAACATGATAGAAGAACTAAATTTAGAAGCGTGTAAGTTTTTTGATATGCTAGATGCGTCTAAGCAGCCATTATACAAATGATGTAGAGATGGAATATCACTTCTATCAACTGCAAGCAGATTGATGACTATAAAGACCACTACAAGAATATTGGGTATTAATAGTATAAGAAAATAGCGTTTTATGCAATTATGCTATGTTTGATTTAACCTTGATTTTTATATAGCGTTTACAAAATTGTAAACGCTATTGATTTGTTGATTAAAAAAAAAATGTACGCGCTAATTTTTTTTTGGCTGTAAAGGTATTATAGCATGCTATTTAATTGCCCATATCACCATTAAAACGCTATGCCATGTTGAGCGCGTTAATTTTGTTAGGAGCCCGCCTCCAAAGGAAAAAATAAAAGAATTTGACTCCCAAAAATTCTCTAAGTCCAAACCTAATCTCACTCTTGTCTCAAAGAGATTCAGTTCTCGTCTCTGTCACTCTCAAATTATCCCTCTCGAATTTCTTACTCTCGCTCTCGAATTCTCCTCCTGGGAACAATCGGCCGGGAAAACGTGAGAAAACCCTTCGTTCACCTCAGTCTTGCTTCGTTTCAGCTCTTGCAACGCTTGAGGCGGAGTTAGTGTGACTGAATAAGGATCGTTGAGAGTAATACAAGCCTCTTCGCTCTTCTTATTCTTCTTCGCATCCTCCGGATTCCTGCTGTCTTTCGCGTTGTTCTTCTTCGAAGGATTTTGGGGCCATATTTGGTTTCAATTTGGGTTTTAGTTTTCAAATTGGAAATTGTTAGGGTTTTAGTTTCAATTTGGGTTTTCGATTTAGGGTTAATTGTTTCTCTAAGTATAAGCGATTTATTCTTTCATGTGTATAAGAATTTTTCGTTCTCTGAGTATAATCGATTTTTCCAATTTTGCAGGGAGCTATCGGTCCTAAAGCTTGAGTTCTTAAATAGACACAAGTATTAGTCTTCTGAGCATTCAACAAAGTAGTCCGAAATTTGGCAGGTAAATTATTAGTTTTTGATACTCGATTCCAGATTTCATATGTTGATATGTTGTTGTCTTTGTTTGAAATAGACACAGGTTGATATGTTGTTGTCTTCATTTGCTGTCGGGTTATACACTACAGATCTACTTTGTGTTCTGTATATGTCCTTTTAATTGAGCTCTGGGGCTTTAAGATGATGGGTTTGAAAGAAATTTGGTTAGATTAATCGAATTCTGGGTTTGAAAGAAATTTGGTTAGATTAATCGAATTATTAAGTATGATTCTGATATTGAAGACAATTTCATGTAATGCAGAGACACGTATTGATGGACTTTCTTAAAAAATTGACTTCAATGTGTAGGTATTTATAGCCTCAGTTCATACAAATTATGTAGATTGTAACCGTTGGTTTGGTGATTTTATTCTTTCAAAGGTTAGCAGTCAATGATGGGTAAAAAGATTTCATTTGGTGGAATAAGATGTGGTAGATGTAACATGTAAAATTTTCATGTGTATGTAGTTGCTAAGTTCTTGTAGTTACAAGTTTCTCTTATCTCTCCTTGCCCTGGTTTCTGTCTTGTGATCTATCTTCTCCAATGAGTTTCCGAATTTTCTTCATATCAGGATCAATTGGGAAGAGTGTCACTCCTTTCTGGAATCCTCTTCATAACTTTGGGGTTAGGTTCAGATGGTGCACCATCAATGCTTCAATCAAGAACCCCACCATCTGCAATCACAAGCTTGCCTGATCTTCCCATGTCTTTGAGCGGTTATTCGTACATGTTGCTGAAGCTTGGGCCTTTGCAATTCACAAGGAAAGGTTTGTCTGTTGGAAGCACAGCTGCATGCTTAACCTTTATTGTAACAATGTGAAGTGTTTTGGTTTCATAGTTATGAAACCTTTTGTTTAATCTTTTAATTTAATCGCATACTCTATGTTGGCATTTTCCCCCTTTTAATTACCAATGAAATATATTGGAGAAGTTTACTGTTGCAAATGAGATCAGCCATTTGTTGTTACTTTGAACCAAAAAGATGCATTTGAGTCTAAATTGGTAATTGGTTGGTTTGGCTTTAAGATGGAGCACATCTACTTAAAAATGTTGCATATGTTATTATGTTGTAGTTTTATGTTTAACCAGTTTAGCATTTTCGGGTTTTTCGAGCCGGTGAATCGAATGCGACAATTTGAATATGTCATTGCGATACAAAATAAATAAATATAAAAAAGTTAAAAACACAACACAAAATTTTAAATACAAAATCTTGAGTTTGATTTAGTATATAGGGTTTAGGGTTTAGGGTTTGATTTAGTGTATGGGTTTATATTTTTTTCAGTTTAAATTTTTGTAAGTGTTGATTTTAGTTTTGAGTATATAATAATTAAATTATTGGTTTAGAGTTTTAAAATTCATGATTTAGGGTTAAGAAAAATGACTAGGTTATGTTTTATGATTTAGAGTTTATGATTTAGGGTTTGGAGTTTATGTTTAAGGTTTAGGGTATAGGGTTTGAGATTTAGGTTTAAAAATGATTAGATTTGCATTTTTGAAAATTTTGAATTTTTTTAAGTGTTGGATTTTAGTTTTGAGTTATATATAATAATTAAATTATTCGTTTAGAGTTTTTAAATTCATGATTTAGGGTTAAGAAAAATGACTAGATTATGTTTTAGGGTTTAGAGTTTGTGATTTAGGGTTTGGAGTTTATGTTTAAGGTTTAGGGTATATGGTTTGAGGTTTAGGTTAAGGTTTGGGGTTAACAATACACAACACTTTCAAAATACAAAATAGAACATAAGAATTTTTGAGTTTGATTATGTATATGGTTTAGGGTTTGAAATATAATTTTGTTGAGTTTGATTTACTCTTATTGATCATGTATACCACATTAGATTTGTATAGGGTTTAGGGTTTGATTTAGTGTATATGGTTTAGAGTTTTCATTTAGTGTATAAACAGAAGAATTCTTGAATTTGATTTAGTGTATAAGGTTCATGATTTGATTTAGTGTATATGATTTAGGGTATGAAATATAATTTCTATTAATATGGTTTTCGTTTTTTTTTTAAACTCCAAAATTATATATTATTAAGAAAATAACTTATCATAAACTCATTAATATAAAATATTTTCCATTAATAATGTAAATAAAATATTTTAAATTTTTTTTTAATAATGGCTTGGAAAACAAATAAATCTTTAGTAGATGGAAACCAATAGGAAGATATCACTCGGATCGATGACGTGGCATAATCTCACTCTTTCCTTCCTATGAGTCGCTTAATTAAAGAAGCTAAATCCAATGGCCATAAATCTTCTCCTCTTCATCTCCTTATACTCTTCTATCAGCCGCACGGATTTCAACTTAACTGAGGATTGTGTTGATGCGATAGTTGATTTTGTTAGAGATATCTTACCTGAAGATAATATTTCACCGGCTTCATACTACGAGATTCAGAAGCTTGTAGCTGGTCTTGGATTACCGTATCAGATGATAGATGTGTGCATCGACAACTGTATGATATACTGGAGAAAGGATGAAAATCGGTTGAAGTGTTGTTTTTGTCACAAACCTCGGTATCAGGATACATGTGGCAGAGTACTTGTTCCACATAAACGGATGTGGTATTTGCCCCTAGCTGATAGGTTGAAAAGGTTATATCAATCTGAGCGCACGGCATGGCCTAAGAGATGGCATGCAGAACATAACTCAGATGGAGAGATTGCTAATCCCTCAAATGTAGAAGCATGAAAATATTTTCAAGAGGTTTATCCTAGTTTTGCGTGTGAGCCAAAGAACGTATACCTCGGGTTATCTACAGATGGATTCAACTCTTTTGGAAAGCATGAGAGGCAATATTCGTTGTGGCCAGTAATCGTCGCACCTTACAATTTGCCGCCAAATTTGTGCATGAAACGAGAGTTTATGTTTCTCACGATCCTCGTCCCCGGTCCAGAGCATTCTAAGAGATCTCTCGATATTTTCTTGCAGCCATTAATTTATGAGTTGAGAATGTTGTGGAAAAATGGTGTTGAAGCGTTCGATGTTTCCCTGCAACAGAATTTTATGATGCGTACGGTACTTATGTGGAACATAAGTGATTTCCCAGCATACGGTATGCTATCTGGATGATCGACGCATGGAAGGTTGGCGTGTCCGTATTGTCAAGATAACACTGATGCGTTCCAATTGAAGAACGGACATAAGATTTCTTGGTTCGATTGTCATCGACGATTTCTACCGCATGATCATCCATATCGTTGGAGCACAACATTGTTTAGAAAGAACAAAAAAGTTTTTGATGGTCCACCTCCTGAGTTAGATGAGAATTATATTATGACTCAGTTGAGAGATTTTGGTGTTGAGAAGACAGTTTCATGCAGGGGTAATGGGCATTATCCCGTTAACGGTTGTGGCGAGTACCACAATTGGCACAAGAAGAGTATTTTCTAGGATTTGCCATATTGGAAGGACCATTTTCTGTGCCATAATCTAGATGTGATGCACATCGAAAAGAACTTTTTCGACAACATCATGAACACTGTTCTAAATGTGCAAGGAAAGACGAAAGATAATTTGAAGACCAGATTGGACTTGCCAGATATTTGTTCCCGTAAGGAGTTGCATGTAATAGCGAACGGGAAATCACTGCCCCCTGCTTTCCGGTTGGATGCGACTTCAAAGGAGGAGTTCTTCGATTGCATTAAGCACGGTGTCAAATTCCCAGACGAATACGCATCTAACCTTCGTAATTGCGTTGATAGTTCAGAAGGGAAGTTTTCTTGGATGAAGAGTCATGATTGTCATGTTGTCATGCAGTGCCTCCTTCCATTTGCATTTGAAGGTCTTCTTCCTATGAAGATCCATGCAGCTATTGCATGTACATACATTTACAATATTATTTATGTTACCATATTTTTATTTGTGATCATTATACGTAAGTTTTTTTAACTTTCTATGTATACTATATATGCAGGGATCGGTGCTTTCTTCCGGGATCTATGCACGAGATCACTTACATCAGCCGGAATCCGAAATCTGGGGGAAAACATACCGGTTCTCCTTTGCAACCTCGAGAAAATATTTCCTTCTGCCTTTTTTGATGTTATGGAATATCTTCCTATTCATCTCCCTCGAGAAGCAGCACTTGGTGGGCCGGTTCAATACCGATGGATGTACCCTTTTGAGTGGTATATGTTCCACCTAAAGAAGAAGGTAAAAAATCTTGTTAGGGTCAAGGGTTCTATTGTCGCACATAGCATTAATGAAGAAACTTCCAACTTTGCCGGCTACTACTTTCCAGCCCATGTCCAAACAAAAAGTAGACGCCCCACACGACATGATGATGGAGGGAACAGAGTTAGTTATCACGTTTATGTCCCTGATATATTTACTCATATTGGACGACTAAGTGGAAAAAGCAAGGATCGACGACTATTAGAGGAGGAGCAAATGCACTTGCATATGTATATTCTGACAAACTGCAACGACGTTTTGGAATATGAGAGGTACCTAATTTTTTTTTTTAATTAGTTAACAAATTAAGTTTACTAATGCATGCTATTTTTCATCCACAGTATGTTCATGGCCCAAATACGCGATTGGTATCCAGATTACTCAGAGGATGAGCTTGTTGTCGTCAAGCAGAATGACTTTGGTGATTGGTTGAAATATTATGTAAGTGTTAAATGATGTTTTATTATATAATTAAATTGTATAACTTCCTTTTATAAACATTGTGTCGATTATTGTCCACATGAAATTTTTACAGGTTTGTCAGATGACTGCTAGCGGGGTTGATTTCCGACGTGGTTAGTTGAGATGGTGAAAGGCCCGACGTTTATTGCATAGTCTTATTCGATGTATTGCACCCGAGGGTATGCTTTTAAGGCTCATCAGGAAGGAAGCTCAAAGACAACTTGTAATTTTGGTATATCGTCTCAATCTGGAGAAGTTGTCTTCTACGGTGTCCTCCACGAAATATTGGAGGTCCATTATCCAGGAATGATCGACTTGAGGTGCATTGCGTTCTTCTGCGATTGGTATAATCCAGTGGAAGGTCTACGTCAGGACGCATTTGGTGTTTTACATCTGTCCACTCTCGAAGGCAACTTCAGAAATATGATCATTTCATTCTTGCTTCACAAGCGGATCAGGTTTCCTACATTCGATACCCCCGGGTTAGGAACAAGCAAGACCCTTGGATTACTGTTACGTCGATACACCCAATGGGAAGAGTTTATGGTGTTTCCGAGCACGACCCTTTGCAGGAAAACGCAATTGGTAACTTAGGTTCGATCGAGCATTCTCTTGAAATTGACCTCGTGGTTGATTTCACCATGGACGGGGATTACGAGGTATTTGAGGATTCTGAGGAAGTGATCGGCGAATTTGACGAGGATTCCGATTCAGCTACGTCAGATTATTCATCAGATTCGGAGTAATTAATTATGTAATAAATTTTATTTCTCTATGTATTTTTTTTTTACTTCGGAGTAATTAATTTTTCTTTTCACAAGTCATGTTGTTTCGAGTATTTTATTTCATTGAGTCTAAGCTGATAGGACCATTATATAAGGTCCCCTTGCAGCCATGTAATGTTTTTCACCTTTTGATGAAATAAAAACGTAGTTTTCACCTAGTAATTTTCTATAATCACGAATCCCAAAAAAAATTAGCCCCTGCTAAAACAAAAATCCCTGGCAAAAACTGAAACTTTCTTAATCACATCAGTTTTAGCCGAGGTGAATGTCAGGTTTTAGCCGAGACAATTTAGAATCCCCGGCTAAAACCTGAAATTGTCGGCTAAAACTGAAACTGTCTAAATCCGTCAGAAATTTCCGAGGGATTTCCGACGGATTTGGACAGTTTCAGTTTGAGCCGAGAAAATTTAGAATCCCCGACTAAAACTTGAAATTGTCTTGGCTAAAACTGAAACTGTCTAAATCCGTCAGAAATCCCTCAGAAATTTCCGAGGGATTTACGACGGTTTGGGGTAATAAACCTCGAATTTACCAGATTTTTAACATGTTTGGTCTTGATAAATGTAGAAGTAACAAATTTACACTACTTTCTGTGAAATGTTTTTAAGAATCAAACATTTTGAACTTTTTAATTGAAACCCTAATCAAACACATAAGTGTTCTTAGATGTTCTATATATGTGTTTTTATGAAAGCTTGAACTCGTTCATCGATCGATTGTAACGAAATCCAAAATAACATGTTTTGTTTGGTTTTCAAAGGATTTTCTTATTAGTATGTAACACTAATGGTTATAAAAGTCTAAATTTTATGAAATCTTCAAAATCTAAACCCTATACCCTAAACCCGTCGGAAATCCCTCAGAAATTTCCGAGGGATTTCTGACAGACTTTGACATTTAATTGTTTTACATCCGAAAATATGCTAAGTGTAAACCAATAAAATATCAAGGTCCGTCGGAAATCCCTCGAAAACTTATGAGAGATTTATGATGGATTTAGATATTTTATTGTTCAAACCGTATGTGTTGACTGGCCAATGAGAAAGCATGCAATTTCAAGGTCCGTCGGAAATCTCTCGGAAATTTCTGAGAGATTTCCGACGGATCCTGAAATTTACCCGCGAATTAATACTGCCAAACGAAAAATGATCGAAAATTGAGGCGGTAAATTAATTCGATTTCCGACGGATTCCCGAGGGAAGGTGATATGCTCAAATTAATACCCTAAAAAGTACTAAAGCAGTGTTGTAGTATAAGTAGGGGTCCAACACAAGAACTCCAAAATTCACGCAATAGATTATATAGATCCGAATTAAGCTAAACCAAACAATGAAATTAAATGCAAGTGCGTAAATTAAACAAGTTGTAAATCAATTGGAAGGAAGATAGGCTCAGGGTATTTCTCAGGAATTCAATGAATGTAGATAAACTAACTAACATGATTAAGATTTAACGCGGTTCTTGAACTCAAATCACTAAATTATAGCTAACCAACTCTCGTTGCGAAAACTATCTAAGTCTAAATCCTAGAATTCCAAATCTCTTTGCGAATCCTAAAGTCTAAACCAGCTTTTAGTTCAGGTTTGATTTGTTCACAAAACAACTAAACCAAATCTCTTTGCGAATAGTTATTTTGCTCACTCTAGGTTTTGTCAGGTAATTAATCGCACTCTCGTGCCTAACCAATTATCCTAAGATCTAAGTTCTAGGTGATCAGTCTAGAATTAGCTTTGAGAACAACCTAGGACGAAGAACTAATTCAGATGGTGAATCCTAATTATTCAATTAACCTAACATTCAGAGAAAACCCTTATGAGAACCCTGAACCTAACAAGAGAACTACTCAGACATGATAATTGAAACAATAAACATGGCTGAAATAATACTCAAATAAATAATAAAAAGGAGAGTAACAAGAGGGTTCGAAATCTTCTCTCGGCCGAACAGAGTCTCAGACTTGTCTCCCTCAGAAAGCTCTCTCACAAAACTCATAATCAAATCAAGTGTAATCCTCCTTCTCCTAGCCAAATTGACTAAAAACCTAATTAAAACTCCTAAAACACGTTTTGGGCTAAATTGTAAATAATAAAGTTTTCTGGGCAATTTTGCAATTCTTCAACTCTTCACAAAAGTCACGACCCGTCTTGATGCAGTGAGTATCGACCGATACTAGGCAGTATCGATCGATACTGAGACTCTAAATCGGGTACTCAGCTACACGAGCTTCTGTTTTGCTCCAAAATGCTCCAAAAAGCTCCAATATCTCCAATTATGCTCCAAACGTGCTAAAACCTGTAAAAGACTCTAAAACACTACAAAATAGTAGAAAGTCTCTATAAAACGGATCTATATCATGGCTTAAAAGGGGTAAAAACCATGATATATCAACTCTCCCAGACTTAGCCTTTGCTTGCCCTCAAGCAAATAGAAGACTAAACCAGAGAAAGAGGTTTGAAAACACGGAGACTCACCTGTTCATGAAACATTGCAATGACCCTTTTCCCAAACACCCAAATGTTACATAACCAGTTCCAAGACTAACCACCATGTACTTCTCCTTAGACATTTGTAGCTTCCCCAGACTACACACATTATTTCGCAGCATCGTTCAATTAAACCCCTCATCGCCAGTTTCATCGCTGTGATTAATACCAAGAACATTCTAGTTTCTTTCCCATACAATATCATGACAAGGAACCACCCAATTTCACACTTTTTGTATCACTCCCTCAGACTTATTTCTTATTATGTTCTTTCTTTATTTATTATTATTATTATTATTATTATTAATTTTTTTTTTTTGATTCGCATATACACATCAAGGTATGAGACGCGAGTATTGATGGTGTTTGCCACCGAATCCCCGGTTCTTCCCTCTCAATGTATCAAAGGGTGTAGGCGAATAATGGCATCATAGGAAAATCCTAGCCTCGCTTCCAACCTTTGTGTGATCATTCCTTACCAAGTAGAATAATGGGATCGCTGGAAACATTCCTAGCCCTCTACTTAGGAGAAAATCATTTCATCTTTTATGCTCTTATTTATTAACTTATAATAGGGGAGAGAGATACTATCACTTTTAAACACATGGGTTCCTTTGTCAGATATGAATGAGGAATCAAGCTCTATGAATACTAACCACATCGATGAAGTGAAAAAATTTGGCTCAGGTTTTAAAAGAACTATGCTGGAAACATATGTGTCTTCTAGTTAACTGGTCAGCCTTTGGATTTTTCATTAGTCGATCTGTAGCTGATTCTGTAACAGTGGACACTCAGAAGCAAAATCAAAACAGCAGATTCAAGAACACGATAATAATCTCCAACAAAATTTTGACTCAATAAAACAAATTTGACAAAAAAAACGACTGACTCTAAGAAAAACAAACACAATGTCAGCGACTATCTCCCCCATACTTAAACAACACTGTCCCCAGTGTTATCAAGCCTGAGTTTGGTGAAAGAAATCAAATGAATCCAATGGAATGTGAAAATCGAAGAGGTTACCCGAGATGGTGATTAGTGTCGACTGACACTGCACTGGTATCGATCGATACCAGTGGTTGGTCGACAGAATTCCTCTTGACAGCGACAATTGTGCCCAAAAATTGTGTCAAACGATCCAAATGTGTTATGGTTAGCACTGTTAGATCACTCAAACACAAGTTAAAAGCAACAAAAGATCAGAAAAGCATATGTTCCACAAAGTACTAAATGATAAAATGCTGACATAACGACTCAAAATAACAAAAGTCTAAACGAAAAGAAACAGAAGAGGGAAAAGAAAAACAAACGTGAAACCAGATAAACAGAGGACTAATCCTCCTCAGTGGCGTCAGAGTCATCGCTAGCAGTGCCAGATGGTCCAGCCTGATGTGGTGAACGTGGGGAAATGGGACGCTGAGACACCATGCAGCTGCATCGAGACATAGCACTCCAAATGTTCTGAAGACTCTCGACAACGTAGCGCTGGAACGGGTCCATCTCCATCGCAGGTGGCGTAGGAAAAGTAGGTGTAGGAGTAGGTGCGTGTCGCGTGCGTGGTTGACCCACAGCAGGGCCAGATGCAGGCGGACGGGCTCTAGTAGCGGAGCCTCGACGTCGAGTGACCGGTGTAGGCTCCATATCAGCAGTGTCAGGGGCGAAGAGTAGCTGAGCAGGATCACCGCCAATGTCTGTCATATCTGTGTTGGGGAGCTGAACCAGATAGTCCCCAACAGAAGTGCTGAAAACCCAACGCCTATCAGGCTTCAGCCAGCGCATGTGCTCTAGGTGCGCCAAGTCCATAAGCTCTCGGGATGTCAAGATCGAGCAACTGGCGGTGCTGATCCCAAGGTGCATAAAAATGGGAGTGAGGAGACTGCCCACCGCCTCAGTCTTTTGGCGACCTGCGTCCGGTAAAAGGCTTCACCTTCAGCGACTCCAAGTGGTGCGCAAAAACAACACCTAAGTTGACCGCAAGGTCCATCTCAGGCCACTCGTACCGCCTCATCATCAATGATGTCCCCGATCCCAATGGACAACACAATCAGCTCAGTTACCCTCATCTTGTTAGGCTCCATCTTGCACAACAAGGTGTTGCTCAAGATCCTAACAAGACAGCGCAGGACAGGATGGCGCACATCCATCTGTGTGGTGGTCTTGCTGTCGTAGACCCCGTGCCCAAATAAGACCAGAATGCTTCAATATCCAAGAACTTGCGAGGAAGCTCACACCTCGAGAAATCTCTGTTAAACCCATATATGTCGCAAAGCTCCTGAAAAGAAATCCTGTAGCGCACACCGCGAATCAGAAAGGTCAGCACACCCTGCTGTGCAGTCACTAGAGGCTCACTAGTGTAGTAGACGCGGACAGACGCGAGGAACTGGAGGACTAAGTCGGGGTATAAGTCATATTGCCGCGTAGGCATCGTCCCTAGTCCGATCTTCCAGATCAAACCATCAAGCTCTCTGTCGAAACCCATATGTCTCATAGTGTGCGTGTCCACAAATCGAGTGGGGCTCACATCAACCTCCTGCCAGGTGTTGTAGAAGATGGAGTCATAATCGTCCCACTCCTCTGAAATAGGCATGTGCGTGCAAGCCCGGCTCTCTGTAATCTCCTTATCGGAGCCCTCGTAATCATCTCTCAAGCGTATCCTGGCCTTCTCGCTGATCTTAGGCCAAGGAAACCGAACTGTTGTGCGAGGAGGCAATGGTGATGAAGGTGCATGTACCTCTGGTGGTGCGTCTCGTAAGTGTCTACCGAAAACAACTGTGAAGTCTGTAGAATTTGCGGTCTGAACCTTGTAGCGGTTCCCGGTGAGACAAGCGATAACCGTTCCCACTGTCCAAACCCCGTCGTCTTTGAACTCGACGGGAGCATGCAACATGTATTCTTTCTCAGGTGGGTGGGAGCTGGAAGCATCATCGGTACTTTGCTTCTTCCTAGGTGCCATCTGCATCATCAACAAACACGAAACACAGCATAAATCCAACATCTCTCTCAAACAAAGCAATCTCGGCCAAGTAAAAGTGTTAGCATCGACCGATACTGGAGTAGTATCGATCGATACTAAGACTTGTATCGAGCAATCACGAAGAACACAAATCCAAAAAATTCCAAAATTGCAAACCAAGCGTAATGAAACGTAAGGCAAGGTTCGGCTAGGCCTAGAACACACTAATCAAGTGATAATCATCCAACAAAACTAGTTCTAAGAGCCTAAAAGTCGAAAATCTAAACTTGGTGCATGGATTGAAAAGGTGAAAATTCGTGTTACATACCTAGTAGATCGTGAGAATGAATGAGAGAATGATATAGAGCACGAAAAACCGAACGGAATAGACTCAGAAACCACTCAAAAGCGTTGAGAAACGAAGATTTGGTGATTTTTGGTGAAAGAGAGCGTGTGTCGGTCGATGGAGATTGTGAGGCAAAAGGGAAAAACCCATAGGGTTTATAAGGAAACTTACCTGGGCGGCGGGTATCGACCGATACTAGATAGTGTCGATCGATACTCGTAGCAAGTTGGTGCTTCTCTGGCATATGGAGGGTGTTGATCGACACTGGGAGGTGTCGATCGATAAAGCTCGTCCGAATCTGTTTCACGTGACATAACGAAACACAAAACTAAAAATAAAAAGAAAGGAAAAAGATATGTACAGACTCACCAGTGGGTTGCCTCCCACCAATCGCTCGTTTAACGTCATTAGCTTGACTGTACTGCCATTCAGGCAGCGGTGCATCATCCAGAGGCATCATGTGTCCGTCTGGGATCTCAGTTCTCCGTATGTAGTGTTTCACCCTTTGTCCATTGATAGTGAAGTCCTCGCCGGAGGGATTACGCAGGACAAATGCACCATGTGGTCTAACCTCCTTGACAGTGAAGGGACCTGACCAACGAGAACGCAATTTACCAAGAAACAAATGCAAACGAGAGTTATACAGAAGTACCTGATCGTTAGGTTCAAAAATTCGGTCGAGGATTTTCCTGTCGTGGTACGCCTTAGTCCTCTTCGTGTACAACCTCGAGTTCTCATAGGCATGATGCCTAATCTCATCCAGCTCGTTCAGCTGGATCAAACGCTTCTCAGCAGCAGGCTTGATGTCAAAATTCAACAACTTAGTAGCCCATGCTGCCTAATGCTCGATCTCCACAGGAAGGTGACATGCTTTCCCATACATCAAATGAAAAGGTGTAGTGCCCAATGGTGTCTTATAAGCAGTCCTGTAAACCCACAACGCATCGTCCAGCTTCGTAGACCAATCCTTCCTAGAAGTTCTCACTATCTTCTCTAGAATCTCTTTGATTTGCCTGTTGGAGACCTCGACTTGCCCACTTGTCTGGGGGTGATAAGGAGTAGCCACACGATGATTCACACCATGCTTCCTCAGTAACTTCTAAAAAACCCTGTTGATGAAATGACTACCACCATCACTTATAACAATACGAGGCACGCCAAATCGTGGAAAGATGATGGTCTTAAACAGCTTAAGAACCACCGAAGAGTCGTTGGTTGGACTAGCAATTGCCTCCACCCACTTAGAGACATAATCCACTGCAACTAGAATGTACTGGTTCTTGTATGACGAAGGAAAAGATCCCATAAAATCGATACCCCAGCAATCAAAAATCTCAACCTCAAGGATGAAATTATGTGGCATCTCATGTCTCTTACTGATCTTCCCTCTCCTCTGACACACATCACACCGCGAGATAAAGGTATGAGTATCTTTAAACATAGTAGGCCACCAGAAGCCTGCTTGAAGAACCTTGGACACCGTCTTGAAAGTAGCAAAGTGTCCAGCATACTCAGAACCATGACAGTGAAATAAAACCTCAGGTACCTCCGATTCAGCAATGCATCTTCTGTAGATACCATCAGAGCAATGTTTATACATGTAAGGCTCATCCCAAAAGTATCGCCTTATGTCTCGCATAAATTTCTTCTTGGCATATTTCTTTAGGTGCTTTGGCTCTGTACCTGCAGCGAGGAAGTTGGCAATATCAGCATACCATGGTAGATCAGAATCAGCTGCAGCGAGAAGATACTCCTCAGAAGCACCAAGGTGTTCCACGGTCAAAACAGGTTCAGAAGCCGACGGGTATCGACCGACACCAGGAGAGTGTCGATCGATACCGAAACCTGCAATTCGTGGGAATTGCTGATTTTCGGTGAAGCCACTTTGGAAACCAGTTTCCACATAGTAAATGGACTCCTCAGGTAATTGATCATCAATAGGTACATCTGTATCGAGCTTCAACCTCGAAAGATGATCAACAACCCCATTCTCTACTCCCCTCTTGTCCTTTATCTCAATATCAAACCCTTGGAGAAAAAGAACCCAACGACAAAGACGAGGTTTGAGATCCTTGTTCTGCATCAAATACTTGAGAGCAGCATGATCTGTGTGAACGATCACTTTGCTCCCAATCAAATAAGGGCGAAATTTATCGAAAGAGAAAACCATCGCAAGTAATTCCTTCTCTGTTGTGCTGTAGTTCCTCTGAGCATCGTCCAATGTTTTGCTGGCGTAGTGGATGACATGCAGCTTCTTATCCTTCCTCTGACCCAGAACAGAACCCACATCAAAATTGCTGGCGTCGCACATAATCTCGAAAGGCAAAGTCCAATATGGAGGTTGCACAATAGGAGCACTCACTAATGCCTTCTTAATCTCCTCAAAGGCCGCAAGACACTCTGGTGTGAAATCAAACGGTGTCTCCTTGCATAACAGGGCGGTGAGTGGGCGGGTTATCTTAGAGAAATCCTTAATAAATCTCCTGTAAAACCCAGTATGACCCAGAAAACTCCTAATATCTTTCACAGAAGTCGGTGGTGGCAGACCTGTCATAACCTGAATCTTAGCCTTATCAACCTCGATCCCAGCTTCAGAAACCTTGTGCCCAAGAACGATGCCATCCTAAACCATAAAGTGACACTTTTCCCAATTAAGGACCAAGTGTTTCTCCTCACACCTCTGTAGCACCTTGCACAAGTTAGTCAAACAGTCCTTGAAAGATGATCCATATACTGAAAAATCATCCATGAACACCTCCATAAAGTCCTCAGTCATGTCTGTGAAGATAGACATCATGCATCTCTGAAAAGTAGCTGGAGCATTACATAATCCAAATGGCATTCTCCTGTATGCGAATGTGCCATAAGGACATGTAAATGTCGTCTTCCCCTGATCATCTGGATGAATCGGAATCTGAAAAAAGCCTGAATACCCATCGAGAAAACAGTAGTAGGGATGACTAGCCAACCTCTCTAACATCTGATCAATGAAAGGCAATGGGAAATGATCTTTCCTTGTGGCCGCATTCAACTTCTTGTAGTCAATATACATTCGATGCCCAGTGATAGTCCTAGTAGGAACCAACTCATCTTTCTCATTCTTCACCACAGTTATCCCTCCTTTCTTAGGAACAACGTGCACTGGACTAACCCAAGAACTGTCTGAGATGGCGTAGATAACCCCTGCATCCAGGAACTTCATAACCTCCTTCTTAACCACTTCTTTCAGATTTGGATTCAGCCTCCTATGATGCTCAATTGTAGCCTTTGACTCGTCCTCAAGATGAATCCTATGCATGCACATATCCGGTGATATACCTGAAATGTCATCAAGAGAATAGTCAAGAGCTTTACGATAAATGCGCAGCTTGCTCAGCAGTAAGGCAACCTCTGCGTTGTTCAAAGAAGCATTAATAATCACAAGGTATGTGGAATTAGGACCCAGAAAAACATACCTCAGATTGGCTGGAAGTGGCTTGAGTTCCACCTTAGGAGCTTTCTCCTCGCTCCAATCTCCAAGCTTAGCAGCTTGTTTGGAACATTCGCCCAATTCCCTGTCTGGCCGTAGGGTGTCGACCGATATTAAGGTAGTATCGATTGACACTGATGGTGCAGGGCCGAGCATCTTCGAGTAACCAGCAGCGTCTTCACTCAAGAACACCTCAGATTCAGCTGAACAAACTAGTGCCCTCTCCAACGGATCCTCAGGATGCATCTCCAAGAAGTACTCTTCAGCAATATCCGTGAAAGTATCTACGAAGAAAGTCTGCCCATCGATAGTCGGTCTCTTCATCATCTTATCCATGTTAAAGGTCATGACCAAATCACCTATGTTAAGAGCTATCTTCCCATTCCTGCAATCAATCAATGCACCAGCTGTGGCAAGGAATGGTCTACCCAGGATAAGGGGGTCTCTGGGCTCAGCATCGTACTCCAAGACAATGAAATTAGTCGGGATCAAGCAATTCTCGATCTTAATAGGAACATCTTCGAGTAGCCCCTCTGGAAGTCGCACTGAGCGATCAGCAAGTATCAAAGATATCCTGGTGGGCGCAAAATCTGTCATACCCATCCTATTGGCAACTGAATACGGCATGAGGTTCACACTTGAGCCAAGATCACATAGAGAACGCTCGAACCTTTCGGTGAATATCGTACAGTCCAACACAAAGCTCCCTGGATCCGGAAGTTTCTTTGGAATTATGTTGGTTAAGATTGCACTGCACTCCTGAGTAAGCATCACACATCCTTCTTCAAGGTTCACGTTGCTAGACACCATCTTCTTGACATATCTTCTGAAAGCTGGGGAAGTCTTAATAGCATCGAGGAAAGGAAGTTCGACAATCAGCTTGTCCAATATCTGCTTGCATCTAGAGTCTTCCACCTCCTTCTTAGTCTTCCCAACAGCTCTAGGATAAGGTATCTTCGGTATATAGACTCGCTCTGGAACTACCTTAGGCACTACATTCGAAGTCTCAGGTGTCTTCTCCGCAGTAGTCTCAGTATCGACCGATGCTTGAGGGGTGTCGATCGACACTGGGGTTTTGGAGTTGTCCCGTTGCAAGATTTTGACTGGTGTCGATCGACACTGGGATGCAAGATTGAGTGTTGTTAATGATGTCATTAAAATCACCTGAGATGTACCAGGATGCTTCTCTGGCCAAGGCCAGATTGCTCAAAGCTTCCCACACCAGTTTTCTTTTAGATGTATCAGGATCACCATAAACAAAAGTAGCATAGAACTCTTTGTCTTCAACTTTCATTTTTGTATCAATGAAATTGTTACAAACCCATAAGATTTCAAGATTAATTTCTTCTTTCCAAAAGAGAGCAAGTCCCCCACCACTATGACCATGTGGGGACACCAAATAACTAAAAGCAAAACCCAAGCTTTCAAATTTATTAAGGACAAATTCATCGGAATTTTTTGTTTCCGAGAGGAAGAAAATGTCCGGGAGTACACGCTTTTGAATCTCCCTTAGTCGATGAATTGTTTCGGGATTCCCCAACCCTTGGCAATTCCAACAAGCAATTTTTAAGGAAGAGGAGAAGATGGATTTGAAAATCCACCAACTTATTCTTCACCAAACCAGGTTGAGCTTTGGATGTGCTGGGGCCTTCAACACCTCGAATTCTCTCAGCCCTATCACTAGCAATAGAACCTGAGGATCTTGTTGTCTCCTGCGTGCTTCTGTCAGATACACCAATTCCTTGATTTGTTTTCTTCCTGGGGAAGGCACACACTTGACTTTTCTTTTTCGGGATGCTGAAGCCAACATGCCCTTTTTCCCGCTTGAATAGCAGCTTGCATAACTTTCTTTCCAGGAGGGCGTCCTGGTTTTCTCCTAGCAACCACTTGGGATTTACCAGCCAAGGGACTAGAAACCTGATCATTCGTCGGGCCTAAGCGCAGAGCCAGAGGAATCCTGTTAGTAGATCTGCTCTGTTCTTGAACCACTGGGCTTTCTCCTGACTTATCCAAAGCAGCCAGGGAAGATCTCACCATTTTTGCGGCAGTTTTCTCTAATTGTCCCTGTTCTTCAGCCTGCCTGAACCTTTCTTTTCTTGCAGCACTCTCGGTTGGGTCAGCGCAACTAGAATATTGGATCATCACATCTCTAAGTTCTCCCATCGCTTCCTCCATGGCAGCTTGGGGAAGTTCTCTGATTCGATGCTCTAGGCTAGGATCCTTATCAAGAGGAGGCTAGTCCGAATAATATTTTAGTTTATAGCAAAACGGGTTAAGTAGACATGTTAGCCCGAGTTGACAGTTCTATCTATAATCATTAGTTAAACATATTTTAGAATTTAGATAAAAACAAATTTTCTTAAATTTTAAAATAATTTTTAAACAAAAATTACCCCGCTCTAGATAGCTAGCGCGGATTGAATCCTAGTATCTTTACAATAGAACAATTGAGATTTTTATAACTCTTACAAGGTAATTTTTACGATAAAATACATTAAAAGAAATTATTTACATTTAATTAAAAAAAAAAAAATTTAGCTAAATCAAATAATAGTTTTCTTGCCAGTAATTTAGCTTTTGACATTGAATGAGAATCCATTGATTATTTATGAAGTTATGAGGATGAAATTCTCATAATAAACCCATGTATTGAAGACCTTATTCACTCTTTTTTGATATTGCATCACTCCACCACTAGTTTGTTCTTCACCTTTTCAAGAACCGTCCATAAAACATGTGAAAGTTGCTGTCTTCAAATATAGGGGGTTCTCAGTCGATCACTGGTTCACTTAAGGATGTGTCTTGCAAGCTATTACCCAAGATCCAAGCCCATGATCCACTCCAGACGATATCTATAATGTTCAAAGGTGACTGAACAATTTCGCTAAAATGTTTTTCATTCCAAGCTTTCTAGATGTACTACATAATCCATGGATAAGTACGAACAAGCTCTTCGGGACTGAATTTATATTCAAGAATGCGTAACATTTGTAGTGTCGATGGGCAAGTGAGATCGCATGATTTATGGTCTCTTTCGATTTTTTTTTTTTTTTTTTTTTTCTTCCAGTAAAGACGATTTTGTAAGTTATAGGTTGGTAGAATCATGTAATCTATCATAATCAAACAACAACAACAACATCAAAAACACAAATTTCATGTATGTATATTATAGGTTTGGAAACTAGCAGTTTTGAAGAAACGTGATCCACAAGAAGGCTCAGAAGACCTATTGTAACTCTTTTGGAATTGATAAATTAATCTAGAACACTACAAATGTTAGCCCAATTAATCTGCAAATATGATGAGGTTTTCATGATTAATTAGCTGACACATACAAAAATTTACATTTTGTTTTATTATTATTCCTAGAGAGGCAAAGTGGTCCCATTGGTTGGGTCTGCAACTAATGCAAGATCATCAATAGTCATTTTATGATCTAAGCTTGCTGCTATAGTCGTCCAGTTAAGATGTTAACTAACATAATTTTCAATTTTAGTTTTTATTTCACTTAGGATGTTGGATGAGATTCATGAATGAAAAAGAAAACAAGATGAAAATTATAAGACAAAACAGAGCACATTTAGACCAAAACGGGTCTCTCATTTAGGCCGAACAGATCATACATGGCTCGAATACTCTGTTCTGGTTTGGAACAAATTGTTAAAATTCAGAGATTTGGCAAAATCTTTCTTCAAGATCGCAACCGGTAATGGCTCGAATACTCTGTTCTGGTTTGATAATTGGACTGACCTTGGCCCTTTGTTGGATCTTACGGGAGCAAGAGGCATTATCGACCTCGGTATTGCAGCCTTCGCTAACGTTTCTTCGGTCCTGGAATCTCATCGTTCAAGGCCTAGACGAGGTATGTTACTAAACAAGATTGAAGAGGAAATTGGAAAAAAAAGAATACTCAGGTCTACTCAGCAGGACCTTCCCCTATGGAGAAGAAAAAATGGAAGTTACAAGTATCGGTCTTGCTCTAAAGACACGTTGATGAGTGTAACGGGAGGAGAAGCAAAAGGTGGAGTGAAACAAGGAACATGGTTCCAACATAGAACTCCAAAACTATCATTTATTTCGTGGCTTGCTGTTCTAAACAGATTATCTACAGGTGAGCGGATGAAGTTATGGAACCTGGGTATCAGAGGAACCTGTGTGCTGTGTAATGCTTTTCTCGAAAGTCGAGATCATCTATTCTTCTCTTGCGATTATTTTAAGGAATTTTGGAGTAATTTGTCTTCCGGTCTCCTTTGCCGGAACTATACTTCGGATTGGAGCTCTGTTTGCAGCTGCTATCTTCTTCAGGCGGATCGCTAATTGAGCGATTTCTTCTCCGCTACGTTTTCCAGAACGTTGTCAACTACGTATGGAGGGAACGAAATGGTCGTAATCATGGGGAGTCACCAAAACCCCCTAGACACCACATCTTGTTCATTGAAAAAAATGTGAAAACCAGGATCACCACCATAAGACGTAAGGATTTGAGATATGAGGAAGTTATGGTCGCTTGGTTCGCAAGTAGAACATAATCGCAAATATCTCCTCCTAAGCTGTGTTTGTAATGCTTTCTATCTTTCAAAATTACGTTGCACTTGCTGTAAACAAAGTCTTTTTTTGATTTGAATAATAATTTAACATTCATTCAAAAAAAAAAAAAAAAAAAAAGAATAGATCATACATAACTTATCTAATCCGTACGACCTAAACAATGCATAATCGTATAGTCATTAGGGACTGAAAGTACGCGATAAAGCCACTCAACCTTCCCTGTTATCTCTACTCCACTTCTATCCAACAAGATCATTGCACACCAAATATCCTTCTTCATCTTTTTATGCCACAAAAATGCCAACTTTCCATTGTATTCAGCCATTACAACTTCGGAGGCAGACTACTTGTTGGCTCCGAACCATTAACCACTCTCCATTCCTTCTCCTTATAGTCATACCACATTAACCCGATTCTAGACTTGTAAATGTAGAGCACATTTTCAATCACACACACATCTTTACTGCACTCACGACTATTTTCTACATCAATCTTCTCACATTTACCATCTCTAGGATCATAAACTATGACTTGTCTAGCAATACTCCTCGCGTAAATCTTTCTGTTTAGTGACGGGCTTACCACCGACATCCATATCCATTCCCTTTTCAAATTGGGATTTGGCGCGACATCCCAATTTTGGCTTGGTAGAGGAAATTCACGGAGCCCTAATCCTCTAATATTTATACATAAAAAAAAACTATTTAAAGAATTACCATTATTGTTTTACAACGTGTAACACAAGTTAGCTCTGAACATACTAAACCATCTATCGCATGCTCTCTTTTTAGAATCATGCGCTGATATGGAATTAACTTCACGCCTACGTTTTGTTGTGTTGACTATCTGTGTTAAACATAAAAAAAATCATCATAATGAATAGAGCTATCTCTCTAATTCCAACAAGGAAACATGTTGGTGGTAACCGAGCCATAGTAAAATGAAATGGTCCTTAGATTTGATCCTTATGAATAGAACAACGGTAGATCGAATTGAATCAATAACAAAATATCCAATCGAGACAGGGGAAAGAGAAAACACAGCAAACCCTTGTGGAAAGATACAGAAAAAAAAGAGAACATAATCAAATTCGAGTGTTTGCAAATCACTGAGTGCGGGAATCTACCAATCTGTTATCACGTAAGCAAATTTTGCAATCGATTAGGCGGAACCGCAACATATAGTGAATAAATCGAGATTTCAAGAATCAAACGTTGAACATTCCCTTGTAAACAAATTGTATTGATGACTCAAAAAGTATTAACATCATCAAAAAATTATCATTAGGCTCAATAAATTTATTCTCTTTAATCTGAAAGAGATAGACAATGCTGCAATCTATAGCCACGAGGAACAATCCCCATAAGTTGAGGCGGTTCTGCAGTCCCATAGATCCCTACTTCACTCCCATCCAAAGAAATCATTCTACACCAAATCTCCTTGGTGTCACTACAAACATCGCTCGATTCTACCCACAAAAACGCCATCTTTCCATAGTATTCCGCCATTCCAACGGATCGAACCTTGTTGAGATTGTTCAAACCATTAACCACTCTCCATAGCATCAGCTTAGAGTCATACCACAACAACCCGAACCTAGCGTAATAAACGTAGAGCACATTGTCTATCACACACACACCCGTTTCCCACCATTTATCCTTTGGCAACTCAAAACTCTCACAAGAACCATCTCTAGTATCGTAGCAAACAGCGATATCTTCAAGAAACATCAACACACAAACTTTCCTGTCTAATGAAACAGTGGCAGCCGAATGCCACAACCCTTGTTCCTCAGGAATCGGCGCTGGTTCCCAAGTTTGCATTTTTAGGTCAAATGATTCCGCTTGAATCTCATCGTCTCTATAGCCTCCGATCACATATATCTTACTGCCGACTAACCCCACGCTATTGGACGATCGATCCACTTTCATACTTGGTCCTTGGCGTAACTTTCCAGATCGGGAATCAAAGATATAAAAGCTTGATGAGGGAATGTATGATCCGCAAATAAAGAAAATCTCCGGACCAATTGCGACTGTGGAGGGGTTGGGCTCGTAATGATAAGGAAACACAAGATCGACGGAGACGACGAACTGATTCTCTGTTGGATAATTCTCAACCCTGCGGAGAGTAAACCAATTACGGGTCTGTACGCGATTTGTTTCGTCGATGAAGCAGATATAGAGAGAATCTTTGCTGAGGAGAGAACGAATCCTGTGAATCTCCGGCGAACGAACAAGATAACGGAAGTTCTTGGAGACGCAACAGAGGATTGGGTAATAGCGTTTCGGGACGTGGGCTAAGATTTTCCAGACGATTTCGATCGGCAGTGAGGCAAACCATGACGGCCAACGTAACGGCGGTGGGATGAGTTTTCGTGGTGGCTCGTGGGCGTCTGAGGCCGCGAATGTATTCGCCATTAGAATCAGATTAGGAGGATGAAATTAGGCAACTTTGAACCTAATTTTTAGTTAGGTGAGTCCGTGAAATTTCCTTTTTACATTTTTTGTATTAAATAAACATAAGATTATGGTTTTAAAATTGATATTTGTTCTATCTCCTTTATCTTTTACTCTCTTTTTTTTGACAAAATTGATGTTTTCAAAACTCTTGAAATATTCATCCATAATGGATTTGGGATTATGTCGTAATTATACTTTTAAATTTATTTATCTTTATCAATTTTAATGTAACTAACACTTATAAATAGCACCTGTTCCTACACTTTTTTTTCCTTCTCCTCCTAAAAACTAAAATCTGATATGTCTACCGCAGCCGCCTCCAACGACGACCAGCCACCGCAAGAAAATAATCATCGAGCGTCGGGGTTGTTGTCGTAACTAAAACGAACTTTCATTGTTATACATAGTTTTTATCTCCTCCAATGTAAACTCATAAGACCATTTCTTAAACACTCATCATTTCATTTAACTAACGTTTACATCCTCGGTTTATCAGCTTCTATAAAGGGCTGTAACTAAACCATGAATCAAAAGGTGGTGGAGCAGCGATTTCGTAAGGGGCGTAGGAGCTCTGTTTTCCGTTTAAGAAACAGAGTGCGAAAGAGGAAAACGGAGGTTGCGTGACGAAGAAGATGGAGTCGAGTTTTCGAGGAGAAAATCGACGTGAGGTGGTGTTTCGAGAGTCCTCCTCTCAGGGCTTGCAAAAGCTCTTTGGGTAGCTAAGGCTCCCTCTTTTTTGGGTTTTCTTTTATTGATTCAAATCGATGATATTGATACAAAGACTTGAAAACTCTATTTATAGAAGTAGAAGAATATCTAATTTAGAAGATACGATATAATCCTATTCCTAACAAAACATGATTTAGTAATATCCTAAAGCAACGAAAAAGAAACAAAGAAAATAAAAGACTCCAACGACTCTAAATGAAGAAGGATGCGCTGCATCAGGTCTCCCCGGGTGGGAGAGGATTCGCCATCGAATCCGGCTCGGTGTTATCACCATGATAATGGGATAAGTACTTGACGTTAAAGACATCGGACGTGTTCAAAGTAGGCGGCAAACGCAAGCGGTAAGCGTTCGGGTTAATACACTCAAAAACTTCAACGGGACCAACGCGCCTTGCCTTAAGCTTGTTGTAATCACGGGCAGGACGGCGGTCTTTCGTGACGACTACCCAGACCAAATCCCCGGGGTTAAACAATAGCTCCCGTCGCTTGGCATCCGCGGCTTGTTTGTACTTGGCCGTTGCGGTCTCGAGACTTTCGCGGGCTAGTCGATGAATCTTGGTCAGCCCTTCCACAAAATCTGCAGCCTGCCCAAGAAAGCGTGTACGATCTGGAATTGTAGATAAGTCCAGCGGACAGCGCGGAACCAGTCCGTAAACCACCTGAAATGGGCTGTATCCAAGACTTCGATTGACAGCATGGTTATGGGCAAACTCAGCTTGACAAAGCTTAGAATCCCAACTGCGAATGTTGTCACCAACTAAACACCGCAGTAAGCTCCCAAGCGAACGATTAGTCACCTCGGTTTGTCCATCACTTTGAAGATGATACGCGGTACTCATATCCAACGATGTATGCAATAGCTTCCACAAAGATCTCCAAAAATGACTTAAGAAACGGGTGTCGCGGTCCGAGACTATCGACAAGGGCAGTCCGTGGAGCTTATAGATTTCACGTAAGAAAAGTGTAGAGACGTTTACTGCATCAATGGTCTTTTTGCAAGGGATGAAATGAGCCATTTTAGAAAAACGGTCAACCACCACAAAGATCGAGTCATGACCATGCTGAGTACGAGGAAGTCCCAAAACAAAGTCCATGCTGATGTGTGTCCAAGGTTGGGTAGGGATAGGTAATGGCATATACAAACCTGCATTGGATGCTTTACCCTTAGCCTTTTGGCACATATGACAACGTTCCACAAAGCGTTCGACGTCGCGCCTCAAAGATGGCCAAAAATAAGAGCTGGTTATGAGTTGCAAAGTTCTATCTCGGCCCACATGTCATTCGGTGTGAAGTTCTTGAATGATCTGTAGTCGAAGGCTACAGTCCGGAACGCAAACACGTAATCCTTTAAAAAGGAACCCATCTTGGATCGAGAATTGGTCATTCAATCCTTGCTCCACGTCTCGAAAAATTGGACCGAAGAAAGGGTCCGTAGCATACATGTCAGCAAACGCGGCGAATCCCGGAACTGAAGTATGGATAGAAGCGAAAGAACATGGTGACGGCTAAGTGCATCAGCTACTCTATTCGTCTTTCCCGATTGATGTCGAATCGAGAACGTAAACTGTTGGAGAAAAGCAATCCAAGTCGCGTGCCGAGCAGAGACCTTAGCTTGACTATCCAAATGGCGTAACGCATCATGGTCCGTGAATAGAACAAAGTCACGATGAACTAAGTAATGCCGCCAATGCTTGATTGATTGGACAATGGCGTAAAACTCACTGTCGTAGGTGCTGTACCGAATTCGAGATCCCGATAACTTCTCGCTAAAGAAAGCGACTGGTTTACCTTGTTGGCTAAGGACAGCACCAATACCTAATTTTGACGCATCACAATGAAGCTCAAATGTGACAGTAAAGTCGGGTAAAATAAGAACTGGCGCTGAGGTGAGCTTATAAGGGAAAATGCTTCGTCAGCTTCTTTTGTCCAATCGAACTTGCCTTCTTCCATACATCCGGTTATGGGAGCCATGATGGTGCTAAAATGAGGCACAAAGCGCCTATAAAAGGATGCGAGGCCATGAAAACTCCGGACCTCCGTGAGGGTTCGTGGGACAGGCCAAGAACGGATCGCTTCGACCTTAGCTTGATCAACGGACAGACCCTTATCGGAGATGACATATATGAGAAAAAGGATCTCTTTGGCACCAAATTCACATTTCTGTTTTGCCGCAAAGAGTTGCTCGCGACGCAAGATGCGCAAAACTTCCCGTAGGTGAGTAACATGCTCTTCTAGAGACGTACTAAAAATGAGAATGTCGTCGAAGTAGACCACCACAAATTTGCCAATAACGGTCGCAAAGCTTGATTCATAACCCGCATAAACGTGCTTGGCGCATTTGATAATCCAAAAGGCATAACTAGCCACTCGAATAAACCTTCACGGGTTTTAAAAGCTGTCTTCCACTCATCTCCGGGTTTAATCCGAATTTGATGATACCCACTCTTTAAATCAATCTTCGAAAAAATAGTGGCTTTTCCGATTTGATCTAAGAGATCATCAAGCCTTGGAATCGGAAAACGATAGCGCACCGTGATTTTATTAATGGCTCGGCTGTCCACACACATCCGCCATGAGCTGTCTTTCTTAGGAATCAACAAGGCGGGAACGGCACACGGGCTCAAACTTTCCCTTATGTGTCCTTTTTTTAGTAAGTCTTCTACTTGTCGCCGTAGCTCTTCATGCTCGGAAGGACTCATACGGTAGTGTGGCCTATTGGGTAATGTTGCTCCCAGGGTGAGGTCAATCTGGTGTTGGATATCTCTAAGTGGTGGAAGTCCCAATGGCAGCTCGGTAGGGAACACGTCGTTGAACTCCTGCAGTATGGTTTCAATCGCCGTTGGTGCGTTGTTTGTCGATGAGGATGTGTTTGTAGTAAACAACGCATATGCCATTCCTTCCAGACGGAGCTCCTTTTCAAAGCTAGCAAATGAACAGAGCAGATGCGTTTGCGGAGTTGTCGTGGCAGACTTCACGCGGATCGCTGGCGTAAGTGGAGCCGGCGGTGAGTTCAACGGTTTTGGTGCAGGTGCACAAGACAAGTCTGGTGATGGTAACAGAATAATCTGGTGTGTTTCCCAAAGAAACTTGTAAGTGTTTTTGGCTCCATCGTGAATGATCTTTCTATCAAACTCCCACGGCCTACCTAACACCAAGTGACTAACATCCATGGGGGCTATATCGAAGTAGGTCCGGTCTTTGTAAAACGGACCGATGGAGAAGGCAACTAGTGACCGGTGAGTAACGCGGAGATCAACTCCATCATGTAGCCAAGTAAGAGAATAGGGAGCTGGGTGGGCTTCCACGGGCAGTTCCAGTCTTCGGACGGCATCCTCGGAGATAACATTTCGGCTACTGCCCGAGTCAATGATGAATGTGCAAATCCGGCCATGAATAGTGCATGTAGACTTAAAGATATTTGTGTGTAGCCAGCTATCTGTGCGACTTGGTGGAGCTAAGAGGTTCGGCGAGTGACGAGAGCAATCCCTTGATCACCCGGAGTATGTTGCTCTTCTTCATCCTCACCATTGTCTTCTTCTTCGGTGTCATATGATTCTTCTCTATTTCCAGCCACTTCTTCTGTTATCAAAACATGCCGTTGTTGGTTGGGACAGGCTGTCTGTCGGTGGCCCAATTCGCCACACGAGAAACATCTTAATGCATTCCTACTTGACCGCTTAACACCATTATCATCTTCTCGGAAGCCAAGCTTCTGTTCTGACTTTGCTGGGTCAGTCTTGTCACGTGGGGTAACACTTGCCGTTGAATTGCTTGCTTCGTAAGATCGTGCTCGTGTTGATGAGCCTGTCCATGTCGTCGTTCGATGTTGCTGCTCAAACGAGGCTGCACGACGGTGAGCTTCTGCGACCGTTGTAGGATCGAATTGAGTTAAAGAATTCTGTAGCTGAGGACGCAATCCACCGATGAAGCGAGACACTAACTGTATTTGACTGTCATAAATGTCAGTCCGTGTTAACAGAAGATAAAACTCTTCCGCATACTCATCCACGGTTCGTGTTCCTTGTCTCAAGTTTTGAAGTTTGTTGTACATGTTCCTGTCATAGTTGTGTGGCATGAACGTCTCCTTAAGCTTCTTCTTAAGCTTTTCCCATGAACGAATTGCATCTTTGCCGGTACGAGAGCGAGTGGCTTTTGTCTGTTACCACCATGACGTGGCATGACCTCGAAACTTGGTCGCTACTAAGGATACCCGACGTTCTTCGGGAACGTTTTTGAAATCGAGAATTTATTCCACAGCTACAATCCAATTTAGCAAAGAATCGCCTCTGATTCCTCCATGAAATTCTGGAATATCAACGCGAAAACTATTTTCCCAACGAGTGTCAAACTGACGTTGTTCTTGTTGGCGGAATATGGCTAGGTCTTGTTGTTGTTGTTCATGGAGAGTAGGCAGTTCGTGTTGAGGGGCTGGGCGGCGGTCATCAACGGCAGCTACAAGTGGATTCGGCGGCTGGAAGTGTTGCGTCACAGCTTGTGTCAGCGCATTGATGGAGTTTTGCATTGCCGTTTGTGACGCCAAAAGGGCATCTCTGAACTCGACCCAATCGATGGGTGGATCAGCTGGTTTCCGGACAGTTTCTTTCCCGTGTGGTGCCTTTGGAGGCATGGTTCGTGCTGGATCGCTAGCCAAGCGGTGGCAAGGCTCTGATACCAACTGGTGGAGCAGCGATTTCGTAAGGGGCGTAGGAGCTCTGTTTTCCGTTTAAGAAACAAAGTGCGAAAGAGGAAAACGGAGGTTGCGTGACGAAGAAGATGGAGTTGAGTTTTCGAGGAGAAAATCAACGCGAGGTGGTGTTTCGAGAGTCCTCCTCTCAGGGCTTGCAAAAGCTCTTTGGGTAGCTAAGGCTACCTCTTTTTTGGGTTTTCTTTTATTGATTCAAATCGATGATATTGATACAAAGACTTGAAAACTCTATTTATAGAAGTAGAAGAATATCTAATTTAGAAGATACGATCTAATCCTATTCCTAACAAAACATGATCTAGTAATATCCTAAAGCAACGAAAAAGAAACAAAGAAAATAAAAGACTCCAACAACTCTAAATGAAGAAGGATGCGCTGCATCAAAAGGTCGAAAATATATGACTGATAAGCAACTTGATCAGCGACTATATATATATTGTTACATTATTGTTGATTGTTGAAATCACACAAGAATAAGAAATTGACAAGTCGATCGGAATCTCGATTTTTATTCAATTGAACTCGTCGGAGTTACAAAATGTTTGAGATCGGTAATAAAAAAGAGGTTAGGTTTCAAGTTCTCTCTCTCTCCCAAGTGTGTTACCCATGTATCCCCTTCTTTTTCTATGAGACCTTCTTATTTATAAGGCTCCTTGGCGACTAAACTTGATTCCATTTTCCCCGAATCCGGGAAAAGTTCTGGGAAAACCGGATTTAAAAATTAGTCAATCTTTCTTTTCTTAAATTCCCGAAAAAGGAAGATTCGCTTTTCTCCGTGAATCTTGGAAGTGGGTTCTGATTACGACGTGTTGGGACCACCAGGCTCATAGGTCGGCAACCGCTTCGTGGGTTTCTTTACCGATCTTGAACCGTCGTCGATCAGGACCAATTGGCCGATCTCGGTTCATGATTTACGTTCAAGGCCAATCACGATGAGTTCGGCTTTTACCGGGCTCGTAAGTCGGCAATCGTGATGTGTTACATTTTGACGTTTTCTAACCCATGCTTTTGTACATAATCGAGTCTTTATCGAGTATTTTAGTCTTTTAGGAGTCATTTCAGGTCTAAAAGCATTTCGGGACGGAGTCTGGAGGCCTAGAACGGAAAAACATAACTACTTGTAGATTTATGGATTAATGCTCCGGGAGGAGGTTAATCTAATATTAGGTTTGAGTTCTAGACGATTCTTAATGCAATCCCCTGTTTAAGATGCATTAACTGTTGTTCGTGATTTCTCGTAATTTCATCCGAGGATTAACGCTTTCTTTTATCTGAATTTGCATCGTTTTAGTTCTCGCTCTTAGTTTTAAAATCATAAAACCAACAAAAAATCTGTCATTCGTCTTAGCTTTAATTTCATCCTGCATTCTCATAGTCGTAACGCTTGGTCCTTGTGGATTCAATCCCTACATTACTACTTCGTATTGCTGTGCACTTGCGGTAGTTACATATAGGGTTAAAACCTGAGCTCATCATGTTTTTGGTGCCGTTGCCGGGGACCAATTGTTGCCTATGAGTCTTGGACGAAAGTTCAGACTAAGAATTACTTTTTGTCGTTACTAACTCATTTAATTTTTGCTTTCTTCCGTGCATCTCATGTACATGACCAGGAGCCAAGGTTCTGAAAATCTGCTTGAGTTGAACAACAAAGATTTGGCAAGAGTGGAACGAGAAAACAACAGAGCTAGATTGCAAAGAAGAGAAATGGCTAACTTACCGGACAATCAAAATCTGCCTATTAATGAAGACGATCATCACGAGTATGGTGAGGAAGGGAACCTCTTGAACCCTCCTCCTCTTGCTCATGATGGCGATGGCGATCCAAACGCCAATGCAAACCATGCAGCTGCTGCTACTGATGTCCATAGACGAGCTGAAGCTCGGAGGCAAGCTTCTGCTGTTCAACACCAGTTGAATCAAAGACAGCCTCCACGCAGACCTATTGGGGCTATTGACACTCCTCACCAATTCTACCAGGACAGAACCGCTATTCGTTGACCGCCTATTCAGAGGCAAAACTTTGAGATTAAGCCTCAGATAATTGCTCTTGTCGAGAGGCATCTATTATATGGGAAAGCTTCGGAAAATCCCATGGACCACATTGAAATTTTCGAAGAAATTTGCAGCACTACGAGCTCAAATGGAGTCCATGCGGACTATTTGAAATGCAAGCTCTTCTCTTTCTCTTTAGCTGATCGAGCAGCGAGATGGTTTAAATCTCTAGAGCCGGGTTCTTTGACCTCTTGGGATGCAATCCGGTCAGCCTTTTTGGATCAGTTCTACACCAAATCCAAGACAGCTTCTCTCAGAATCAAGATCACTAAGTTTTAGCAAAACAGTGGTGAACCTTTCAATGAAGCATGGGAGCGGTTTAGAGAGTATCTAAGGGAATGCCCTCATCATGGCTACTCAGGCGAGCAAGTGCTGAACATCTTCTACGATGGAGTAGATTGGGATTCCAAGAATTGTCTAAATGCAGCCAGCAATGGTAACTTCATGACAAAGACCAAAGAGGAAGCTTATGAGCTTATTGAGAATCTTTCTGCGAGTTCAAGTCATCGAAATCCTGAGTATGATAGAACAAGACGTGTGAGTGGCGTTGAGACACAAAGGATGGATGAGCTTTTCGCAAAGGTTAATGGTATTGCTGCACTACTTAAAGGAAATCAAAAGGCTGTTAACTCGTGTGAAGACACTAGAGAAGAAGGACTCTATAAGGAGGATGCTGAGCGAGAACCGGAGTACGAAGATGAGGTGAACTACGTACAGAATCAGGAGTTCTTCAACAAAGGTTTCAACCATGACTACATAAATCATCCCAACTTCTTATACAGAAGCACCAACGTTGAAAACCCGCAAGATCAAGTTTATCCGCAACAAGCTGGTTTTTAGTCCAACAAACTGTTCCAAATCAGGGCGTGAACATATTTGCTAAGGGTTTCCAAGGTCAGCAAGGGGTGCAAAATCAGGAACAGAAACCATTTGCACAAGGTGGCTTTCAACAGAAACAATTTGTGCAAAACCAAGGCGGTTATCAGCCAAGACAGCAGTTCGGGCAAGACCGAGGACATAACAGTTTCCACAACCAAGGTGGTTTTCAGCAGAAACAACAATTCAACAATCCTTAACCCAACCAAGAATCTAAGCTTGAGGCAATGATGCAACAATTAATGGTTAATCAGCAGAAGACGGCTAATGAGATCAACGTCAAGGTAGATGGAATGTATCAGGATCTCAACAGCAAATTCGAGACCATTCAAACTCATGTGAAAAAACTTGACACTCAAGTAGCTCAAACGGCGGAAGCGATCAAAAGACCTAGTGGAGTTCTTCCTGGAAAAGGGGAACAAAATCCAAAGAATGAGTTTGTCCAAGCAATCACATTGAGGAGTGGGAAGGAGATTGAAACCGTGGTTGAGTCTAAAGGAAAATAGAAGATTCCCAAGATCGTAGATGTGAAAGACGATGGTGCAGTTGATAAGGCAAGTTCCTCTTCCAAACCACATGAAGTCGAGGAGGCACCTATAGCCCCACCAGCATGTGTCTACGTGCCCAAGGTTCCTTACCCTAGGCGCCCGAAAAAGACACAAAGAGATCTTGAGCAAGCGAAGTGTAAGATGCTAGTGAACGAACTTTCGGTGAGGCTTCCTTTTATTGATGCGGTCCAGATGGTTCCCGCTTTGAAGAAGTATGTGAAGGACATGGTCACCAACAAGATTACAAGTGAAGAAGGTGTGATGATAATGAGTGCAATGCTGTGTTGCAAGGTAGAATGCCCGATAAACTTGAAGATCCAGGGAGATTCGTACTATATGTGCAAATTGGGCCTCTAGCCTTTGAGCATTCCCTCTGCGATTTGAATGCTAGCGTTAACCTCATTCCCTACTCAGTTGCTAAGCGCCTTGGTCTCACATCATTCAAACTAACAAGAGTGTCGTTAGTGTTCGCAGATCGTTCTGTGAAAATTCCACTAGGTATTTTGGAAGACTTGCCGGTAAAGATTGGAGAGGGTTACATTCCAGCGGATTTTGTTGTTCTTGAGCTAGAGACAGAACCAAAGGATCCTCTCATCTTGGGACAAACCTTCTTGGCTACAGCTGGAGCCATTTTTGATGTGAAGAAGGGCGAGATCGATCTTCACTTAGGTGATCTAATAATGAAGTTCGAAGTGGATATGATGCTGAAAAAGCCAAGCATCGATGGTCAGACATTTTGGATTGATTGCGTCTCTGAAGCCACTGAGGGAGTTTCAGATAAGATGCTGGTGGACGATCCCCTTGAGATCGCTTTGACACAGTCTGAGGGTGAATTTGGGCACTTGAGCGAGGACACAACAGGTTATGCAAAGATGCTGGATTCCAACAAGATAATGAAGAAGATGGTAGCTTTTGTTACACTTGACGGAACTAAGGAAAAATCGCCAATCGCTGAGCCTCCTTCACCTGTTGACAATCCGTGGAACGAGCTGAAAGCTCCAAAACTCAAGCTTAAACCGTTTCCCACTGGGCTAAGGTACGCATTTCTTGGTCCTAACTCCACATACTCTGTCATCATTAATGTTGAACTAAACAACGTTGAGACTGTCTTACTCATGTGCGAATTGAGGAAATATCGTAGAGCACTAGGCTATTCTCTAGATGACATTACAAGAATCTCACCATACCTTTGTATGCATAAGATACATCTAGAAGATGAATTGATGACTTCTGTAGAACATCAGAGACGGTTAAACCTGAATCTGAAAGATGTTGTAAAGAAAGAGATAATGAAACTTTTAGAGGCTGGTATCATATACGCTATCTATGATAATACATGGGTGAGTCCAGTGCATGTAGTACCTAAGAAGAGTGGTTTGACAGTAGTTGAAAACGATAGGAATGAGTTAATCCCGACTAGAACTGTCACTGGTCCTAGAATGTGCATCGATTATAGGAAATTGAATTTGCAACTCGCAAAGATCATTTTCCTTTGCCTTTTATCGATCAAATGCTTGAGAGATTGGCTAACGACCCTTACTACTGTTTTCTAGATGGTTATTCTGGTTTCTTTCAGATTCCAATTCATCCAGATGACCAGGAGAATACCACATTCACATGTCCCTATGGCACTTATGCTTATCGCAGAATGCCATTCGATTTGTGTAATGCGCCAGCCACATTCCAGCGCTGCATGATGTCGATCTTCACTGACATGATCAAAGATATAATGGAGGTTTTCATGGATAATTTTTCTGTCTACGGATCCTCCTTTCCTCAATGTCTTTCTAATTTGTGCAGGGTACTAAAGAGATGTGAGGAGAAACATTTGGTCTTGAATTGGGAGAAATGCCACTTCATGGTGAAGGATGGAATTGTTTTATGCCACATGATTTCAAAGAAGGGAATCGAAGTTGACAAGGCCAAAATAGAGGTGATGACGAGTTTGCAACCACCAACTTCTGTCAAAGGTATCAAGAGTTTCCTTGGACATGCTGGTTTCTATAGGCGATTCATCAAGGACTTCTCGAAAATTGCTAGACCGTTGACACAACTGCTGTGCAAAGACGTGAAGTTTGATTTCAATGATGAGTGTTTGGCAGCCTTTCACATGATTAAAGGGGCACTTGTTAGCACACCTATTGTGCAACCACCAGACTGGGAATTGTCTTTCGAGGTGATGTGTGACGTCAGTGACTACGCAATGGGCGCTGTTTTGGGACAGCGAAAAGACAAGAGGGTGCATGTTATCTACTGTACCAGCAGAACTCTTGATGACGCCCAATGCAAGTATGGTACGACAGAAAAAGAGCTCCTCGCGGTCGTATATGCATTTGAGAAGTTCAGGACATATCTAGTGGGCTCTAAGGTCATCGTTCATACTGACCATGCTGCATTAAGGTATCTACTTAGCAAGAAGGATACAAAGCCCAGGTTATTGCGATGGATGCTGTTGTTGCAAGAATTTGATCTCGAGATCAAGGACAAAAAGGGGATTGAGAATGGTGTTACCGATCATTTGTCCAGAATGCGCATCGACGAGGAAGTCCCCATAAATGACTACCTCCATGAGGAGAATGTATATGCAATCGATGTTTTGTGGAACGACAGCTCATTGTTCCCTCGGGATGGTAGGCTTCTAGAAATCCCTTGGTTCGGCGAAATTGCCAATTTCCTTGCCGCAGAAGTGAAGCCAGACGGTTTTGCGGGGTACAAAAAGAAGAAGTTTTTGCGGGACATCAGACGTTACTTCTGGGATGAACCGTACTTGTACAAGCATTGTTCCGATGGTATCTATAGGCGTTGTGTTTCGGAGGAAGAAATCCTAGGCATTCTATTTCATTGCCACATGTCGAATTATGCGGGACATTTTGCTACCTTCAAGACCGTATCTAAGATGTTACAGGCCGGTTTCTGGTGGCCGACAATGTTCCGTGATGCTCACGCTTTTGTCTCCAAATGTGACGCCTATCAAAGACAAGAGAACATTAGCAAAAGAACCGAGATGCCTCAGAATTTTATTCTCGAAGTTGAGGTGTTTAACTGTTGGGGAATCGACTTCATGGGTCCTTTTCCATCTTCTTTCGGGAATAAGTACATCCTTGTTGTTGTGGACTACGTGTCCAAATGGGTCGAAGCAATGGCGAGCCCGACTAACGACTCCAAAGTGGTCCTTACAATGTTCAAAACTGTCCTTTTCTCGAGACTTGGAGTTCCGAGAGCTGTAATAAGTGATGGAGGATCGCATTTCATCAACAAAATCTTCGAGAAGCTCTTGAAGAAGAACGACGTTACGCATAAGGTAGCCACTCCTTATCACCCTCAGACGAGTAGGCAAGTTGAAATATCCAACCGAGAGATAAAGAGCATTCTTCAGAAGACGGTACCGTGAGCATTACACGAAAAGATTGGGCCGTGAAGCTCGATGACGCACTATGGGCATACAGAACCGCCTACAAGACACCTCTTGGCACCACCCCATTTCATCTTGGCTATGGAAAACCGTGTCACCTTCCAGTGGAACTCGAGTACAAGGCGGCATGGGCAGTGAAATTGTTAAATTTCAACATTAAAGCCGCATCCGAGAAAAGGTTGATTCAGCTAAACGAGTTGGATGAGATCTGCCAAACGGCGTATGAGAACTCAAAAATCTACAAGGAACGAACCAAAGCTTATCATGACAAGAAGATTATCCCGAGGAATTTCTCTGCCAATGATCAGGTGCTGCTCTTCAACTCTCGCTTGAGACTGTTTCTGGGAAAGCTAAAGTCAAGATGGTCCGGTCCTTTCACGGTTAAGGAAGTCTGTCCTTACGGAGCGGTCGTGTTACGTAACCGACAAGAAGGCGAATTCATTGTCAATGGTCAGCGTTTTAAGCCATATCTCGCTGACAACAGAATCACTGAGGAATACACCGTTCCTCTCGGTGATCCTCATCTCGCCTAAAATGGCCCCAGAGTCAAGCTAATGACTAAAACCAAGGGCTTGGTGGGAGGCAACCCACCGGTAAGTGTATATAATTTTCTTTTTCGATTTGTTTTCACTAACCTTTCTAATTTTTCGTTTTGGATTTGAATTTTCAGTTTGAAAAAAAAGGGGTAATTGGATCGATCGATCCAAAGAGATGGGATCGATCGATCCAAGAAAGCGTTCAATTCATGGATCGACCACGCACGACGAGACCAATCGCAGCATGCAAGCCGGATCAATCCACACAATAAAGGTAAGTAGGATCGATCGATCCAAAAAGATGGGATCGATCGATCCATGCCTAAGTAATTTCGGTTCAAATTTTTGGTCTAAAAACCGGTTTATTCACACTTGATTTAAAACGGAAACACGTTTCCTTCTTCTTGCGCCCGATTAAAATGTATCAAACCCTCTATTGTTCTCATAATATTCGAAAGTCAGTTCTTGAGGGGATTTTGAAACTCAATCTTCCATAACTTCCTTGTTTCTCAACGGATTTGAACGATTTTTGGGTCTATCCCACTCGATTTTTTGAGCTCTTTCTGTTTCTCCTATCGCCGTCCTCAATCTGCATAGGTATGGCACTCGAATTCCCCTTCTTCAGTCCGAAAATTCTAGGTTGAAAAATGTGAAAATCAAAATCGTGTTTATAGCTTGTTCTTGGATATACACATGCTTTAAACTGATTTTGAGTTGGGTATTGGTTGGAAACGCCTAGAGTTTGTGTGATTAGATTGAATTTTGGGATTGTGAGAAACTTTGAGAAATTTGTGAAAGTGGTCGAATTTGAGGATGTTGTAAGTTTTAGATGGGAATTGCTGTGAGTTTGACACTGTTGACCAAGAATTTACTCGACTGCACGCTTAAATTGCAAGAATCATCACTTTGTCAAATTTTGTTCTTGGAACGTTTGTCGTATTTTGGTAAAAACTTCTTACATGTTTGAGTTGTTTGTTTTGCAGACAATGACTCCTAAATTAAAACCCAAAAAGCTAGCAACAAAGAAACGGAAGGAAGCAAACCAACCCCGAGTTGATACAAATGCAGCCTCTAGCTCGGAAGCGGCTCCGTTAACCGCACTGCCATGGCCTTGACGTGAAGGCGTCCGGTTCGAGAGTGACTATTTAGAATTGCTTAGGGATATTCCACCGGACGATCTTGCCAAAAACACCCAGTATCAGCACATGAAAGTTGGAGAAGCTTGGGATGACTTTGATTCACTGTTCTACAACAGGTTTCTTAACGTCAGCATGAAGCCTACGAAGATCATCTGCCCTGCAACTCTGGATGTAATGGGAATTCGCCAAGACGTGGAGACAATTCTGGAGAAGATTGGGTTTGGTCATATTGCCACGAAAGAATACTGGTCTATACTGATTTGGTGCGAAAATTTCTAGCCTCCGTCAAACTCACATTCACCAACCCGAGGTACGACCGAGTAGATGATGCCACATTGTCATACTTCTCCAGCGGGTTTTTGTACGAGATATCGATCACGGAATTCTGCAAGATCTATGAGTTCGACCATCGGAAAATATGCGCTCACTTCCCCAAAGATTTTTCGAACCAACAAGACTTTGGAACCGTATTGCTTCAGGTGATTTCCAATCCAGGGCAGCGAAGCAGCCCCTGATTCGGAACCCAGCCATTCGTGTGGTCGCAAAAATCATCAACAACATGCTGTTTGCTAAGATAGAGACCAACGCAGTGCGTTCTGACGAGTTTCTCTTGCTACATTACGGGACTGGGGAGCATTTTTCAGAGGTCTACCGATACCACTTCCCCGCACCATACGATGTGAACTTGAGCCTGGTATTCGCTCGGACTTTGGTAGCAAAGAAGATTCAGTTATTAGGAAACCAGATACAGAAGGAGAATATTGGGAGTGTGCTTACTCCTTTATTCATGCACCACGAGATCGACTTCTGATATATCATGGTTTTTACCCCTTTTAGGCCATGATATAGGTCCGTTTTATAGAGTCTTTATACTATTTTGTAGTGTTTTAGAGTCTTTTACAGGTTTTAGCACGTTTGGAGCATGATTGGAGATATTGGAGCATTTTGGAGCAAGACAGGAACTCGTGAAGCTGAGCACCCGATCTGGAGCCTCAGCATCGATCGATACTGCCTAGTATCGGTCGATACTCATTGCATCAGACGCGAGGCGCGACTTTTCTCAAGAGTTGAAGAATTGCAGAATTGCCCAGAAGACTTTATTATTTGCAATTTAATCCAAAACGTGTTTTAGGAGTTATATTAGGGTTCTAAGCCACTTTANTCTCTTGCTACATTACGGGACTGGGGAGCATTTTTCAGAGGTCTACCGATACCACTTCCCCGCACCATACGATGTGAACTTGAGCCTGGTATTCGCTCGGACTTTGGTAGCAAAGAAGATTCAGTTATTAGGAAACCAGATACAGAAGGAGAATATTGGGAGTGTGCTTACTCCTTTATTCATGCACCACGAGATCGACTTCAGAGGACATGAGTGCAAGAAAAAGGTCAGTTACATCGACAAGAAGCATCTGACGGCTTGCCACATCCTCAAGACCGGGTACATATACGAGTTCACGGATCGATAGAGACGGATCCAGCATTGCGCGCTTCCACAGCCCGAGATCACTGCGGTGAACGGTCCGGGCAACATCGAGTTCTTGCCTTCGCCAGAGCGTCTATGCACGGACGCAGCTGCCACCACGAGACGTAGAGGAGGGACCTCAGAGCCCCACAACATCCCCTAGAGGACGACCCCGTGCCAGATTTCTTCCCTCAGCAGGCGCATGGGTAGACATCGCAGCCTCAGGACCCGATCGAGATGCTCCTTCCGGAGTACTCTGGTGAGTTTGATCTTCCACCTCTATCTGCAGATGCTTCTGAGGGAGAATACAGAGCATGGATGGTGGAGACACAGAGGAAGAACCACTGCATGATGAAGAAGATGTGGGGTGCATTAGCAAAGATCAGATGCCCGCGACCACCTTCTTGTTTCTGCGTGGAGCATGCCGCGAATGCTGACAGAGCCGAAGTCGATAGAGTGATATACTCATATATTGCATGTTTTAGCATACATTTCACTTAGAGTTTTGTGTCATTTACATGCATAATCATGGTTTTGTCTTATATTTAGGTCTCATTTAGAGATTAGGACATTTGCATTAGGTTCTAGTGAGCCTTGCATGCATTTGGAGTGTTTCTAGGTGTTTTGGAGACAATAGATGATGTTTAGAGTTATGGAGCATAAGAGAAGGAAGAGTCCGTCCTAAATGTCCGAAAGAACGGGTCGGACGAAGGGTTTTCAGTCCGATTCAGCTTTAATGGTCTTCATGGAAGATATAGAGGAGGAAGTTAGCTGTCTATAAGATTTTGAATCAAGTCATTCTGACCAGTGGTTTGGAAGATATGGCCGCTTTGCCAAGGCGTCTCCGTCTGGCCGCGAACCCATTGCACCATACCGGACCAATCTTGTCCGGTGTCACCGTCAGGTGTTCAACCTCAGCTTGGACAGGGTCTACACCGGACCACAACACCCCTCCAAGTCCATCCGGTGTTCAGCTCCTTTTCAACCAGGGTCTACACCGGCCCACAACACCCCTCCAAGTCCGTCCGGTGTTCACCAGCCGAAGCAGTCCAAAGTACAATAAAGATCGACTCAGACGAAGGCCTTCCCGTTATATTTGGCTCTTGACCCCCTTGATCAAAGTCATAGGGAATTGAGTTAGCTTCATACTGGAGTTCGTTTCAGGTCATTCGGACTTGTGGTTTGAGAGATATGGCCAATTTACTGATGCTATGTCCGTCTAGCCGCTCAACCACACGCCTTCAACGTCGAAACTTGCTCACACCGGACCACCACACCAGACCAAAATGGTCCGGTCCTTAATCCAGAAACTTTGTCAACCCAAAATGAACCGGGTCGACTCGGTCCGATCCCACTTGCCTATATAAGCCAAAAACCTAATTTTTCACATCTTATCTCATTTTCTAAGATCAAAAACGTGTTCTTGATATTTCTTAGAGGATTTTGGTGGTTTTGTAAGAGATATCTTGATTTGAATGAGAGTTTAAGTCATATCTTCTTTTTTAATCATTTTTTACTCATTAATTATGGGATTTAACATGTTCTTCATAGAATTTGTTGGGTTCACCATGGTTAGTGAGTATAAACTCTTTGGATCATTGGGTTTGGTAGATTTAGGGGATTTCTTGGTTAGTCTTTGATGTCTAGGGCTTAATTAACATGTTTCCTCTCTTATTTGATGATTTTAATGCTAGATTAGGCTTGAGAAAGATGATCTAGAACTAAAGGCATTTCATGCACACCAAGTGTTTGATGAAATGTCTAGTAGAGTTAAATAAGAGGATTCCCATACTTAGCTCATGAGAGTGATTGCCTAAGGTGATTATTAGCTATTAGAACTTGAATTTAATGTTTGCTAATTACTTAATCACAAATGAGAGTTTGTTCTTAGGTAATTAGTGAAATGATTAGTGCTAAGAGATTAGATTAATCTTGATTAGTGTTCTAGGCTTAAGGAAATGAACTTATGTGATTAATTTGACATCATTGATTAGCTTGGATTCCCCAAATCAATTACCTTACCCAAGGATCCCTCTTTTAATCATTGTTAATCTCGTTTAGTGATTGTCTTTTACTTGTTTGCTTTGTTTAATCGAATCATTAGCTTGTTAGATAAAACTAAAACCCCATTTATTTGCTTAACTTAAGAAGTTGTATGTATTATTGGTGTTTGAGACTTAACCCATTTGGATTCGATACCTCTTATGCTACATAGGCATTTTGAGTAGTTGATACACGGAAAAATCCTACTATAAATTTGGCGCCGTTGCCAATTGGGTTTAGCTTTCAACATTAGGATTTTACTTCTTTTTGAGATTAAGCCTTTTTCTTATTTTTTGTTTACTAATCTCTCTTTCAATCTCTCTCTTGTAGGTACATGAACACAAGGGCTAGAGGTGTACACAACCTTGTTGAGCCAATCGACGACAGACACCTATTGGAACGTGGAGTTAGAGAAAGGAGAGAACGAAGGCGTGCTCAACACATTGAGAGGTTGGGTATGGATCAAGTAGATGAACATCCCTTGGGTCACAATGAAAACGTGGACCAAGCTCAAGAACATGGCCAAGGTGGTAATGGAAACCACCAAGCAAATGGTGGTAATGGAAACCACCACCCACCCGCCCATAATGCCAGAGCTCTACACCACTTTGATCGATCTCAAAACGTTGTTGGCGCGGGTGATGCGGCCAATGCTCATGTCAACCGCCAAGGGATTCGAGCGCCACCGGTTGAGACCAACAACTTTGAGGTCAAAGCTAGCTTCATCAACATGGTGCAAAGCAACAAGTTTCATGGCTTGGCGGTGGAAGATCCTCTTGATCACTTAGATCACTTTGACCGGATTTGTGGCTTGACAAAGATGAATGGTGTCTCGGAGGATAGCTTCAAGCTAAGGTTGTTCCCATTCTCTCTTGGGGATAAGGCAAGGCAATGGGAAAAGAACCTTCCCCAAGGTTCCATCACTTATTGGAATCAATGCAAAACCGCATTTCTTGCCAAGTTCTTCTCCCATTCTAGAACGGCTAAACTACGAAATAAGATCTCGAGCTTCACTCAACGAGCAAATGAGAGCTTCAATATTGCTTGGGAGCGGTTTAGGGGCTATACAACGCAATGCCCTCATCATGGATTCTCGGATGCTTCCCTCTTGAGCACACTCTACCGTGGAGCACTTCCAAAGATCCGTATGTTGCTCGATACCGCTTCTAATGGAAACTTCTTGGCCAAGGACGTGAATGAAGCAATGGAGTTGGTTGAGAACCTTGATTTGAGTGATGGAACATATGGTGATGAGTATGATCGGTCTACAAGGACCACAAGCGATTTTGAGGAGCAACGAAGAACCAAAGAGATGAAAGCTCTAAGTGAAAAGTTGGATAAGCTTGACAGGCTTATCACTACATCTCAAAAGGCGGTTCACTTTGTTGGTGATTGTGAAGCAAACCAAGGGTTCCAAGAGCAAATGGTGGATTTGAGAAACAAAGAAGAAGTGCACTATGTCGGGAATCATGGTGGCTGTCAAAAGAACTTCAAGAACAATCAACAACAAAGCTTTGTCACTCAAATTCAATTTCAAGGGAACCAAGGAGGCCACTACAAAAAAGCTCCATTCATTCCTCAACCCGGACCTCAAAGCAACAACTCCATGCCTCAAGACCTTGATATGAAGAACATGCTTCAACAACTTCTTCAAGGACAAGCTAGTGGAGAATTGGACATGAGCAAGAAGATGGATGAAATAAATACCAAAGTAGATTGCTCATACAATGATCTCCACAAGAAGCTTGAGGCATTGAGCTCAAGAATGCAACAAATGGAGACCAAGGGAGCTAATGGAGACAAAGTGCAACAAAGTTCTTCAAATGGGAAAGCAATACAACCTTCAAAGGAGTATTGCAATGCCATCTCCTCACATGACCCACGCCCCATTGAAGATCATGAAGCCGCCACTAAAGAGATTGAACTTCTACTTTACGGTTTACATGTTGAACACCTTCCCCCTAGACACGTTCCCTTGAAGCTCAATGTGGGCATTGAGGAACAAAGTGGGGGAGTGACCCTTGAGAAGGATGAGGACGTGACCATGGTTCAAGAACCAAAGGGTAGTGTTGCTTGCATTGATTCACCAAGCACAACTAGGATCGAGCCTAAGTCTCTCACCAAGCTTGGTAATCCTGGTAAATTCTCTATAGCTTGCTCTCTTGGAGATTTGGAGATTGAGGATGCTTTGTGTGACTCCAGTTCAAGTGTGAATGTCATGTCCCATGAGATGTTCAAGAGTCTAGGGATAAGAAACCTCACCTATCACCCATCACCTATCACCTTTGGAGACTCTTCTTCATGGAAACCACTTGGTCTTCTTGAAGATTATCCGCTTAAAGTTGGGGATTGCATAGTCCCAACGGACTTCGTTGTCATAGAGATGAAGAAGACCAACAAGCTCCCACTTCTCCTTGGAACCCCATTCCTACTTACCACCGGCGCTAGAATGGATTTCAAAGATCAAATGGTAGTTCTCTTGAATGTGGATGATAAGGTATATTACCCAATGAGGACTTCTTCCAACAAGTTTTGTGGCACAATTACCATAAAGGATGATGAGTTTCGTGAAGAAGAAGCGAGGTATGTGGGTAGATGTGAGATGGTTGAAGAAGCTTCACCCCCAAAGGTCTATGAAGAGGAAGAGAAGTCTCTTGAGAGAAAAGATTTGGGTTATGGTAATGACAAAGAAGCTTCAGGTTTGATAAAGCTTGCTTGGAATCACTCCCCCCAATCGCAATGGAGAATCAAAATGAGTGTAGCAAGAACGTAAAGAAGAGGGCAAAGGCCAAGGCTACGATGAAAAACGGACCAAGCATGCTTCATGGGTCTAGGTCCGAGCCAAGCCAGCCTTCTATGATGACTCTCACTCCTTGGAAGCACAAGGATGGAGTGATTGAGTACAAGATCAAGTGCAAAGGACGGCCCAAACCTTTTGCCTCGGTCAAGGCGATCCTCACATCCGAGCTCAAAGAGAAAGAGGAAGCCGGTCTTGAAGAGGTCATGAGCAAGGTGCTCAAGCTCGAGCTCAAAGATCCACCATGGAGTGCTCATACCCCCCTCTCACACGCCTAAAAGGCTAACCAAAGTCAAACTTAGTGACTTTAAACAAAGTGCTCTTGGGAGACACCCCAAGCTTATCATTGTACATACTTTCTTTTCATGTCTTTCTATGTTTTCTTGTTCTTTTTGATATTTTGTTGGGTGGTTGCAAGTTTCTTGATGGTAGCAAGGTCGTGGCAAGGCACATTGGTGTAGATGTCGAAAGATCTTCATTCATCTCTATTCATCTAGTCTCACTCCTCATTTGTAAGTAACTCTTTCCTTTTGAGTCTCTTTACATTTTTATCTTTCGTTTTTGGTCTCTCTCTTGATCTTCTTTCACACCGAGACGTTGTGATTTAAGTTTGGGGGAGGGACCGGTGTCTAATCATGTGTTTTGTGATCTTATTTTGCCTTTTTCATCTTGAGTCTCATGCATATCATGCATTTTCAATAAATTTGAAAAAATTTGAACTTTTTTGCATTCCATATAGGATTGAGTCTAGATGCATAGCATATAAGGTAGCTTTGCATGAGCATTAGGAGCAGTGACAGATTTTTCCTTGTAAAGTACCATATTAAGAGCTTAGTCCAATGCCATTGTTGCTAGTTACTTGATGCTTTGATTTCGTGTAGAAATTAAGAACGAACCATGCCTTGATCTCATGTCTTATTGTTCTTGCCTTGATTGAAGCAAACCTTGACTTGAATTCAACCACATCTAAGTAATAGCCTTAATTTTGACCTGTAATTATTGTGTTTATGCATTTTTGGATGGATTCGTGGATCACTTCATATATACTTGGATAATCTTTTCCCTTTCACCATTCTTGTTTATCCAAGTAGCCATATCCCATCATTGGAATGGTTTCCCCTACCTTGACCTCAATCTTCTTTCTAGCCATCGATCGTGTGTGATTGGTGAGGCCTTCTTTCGAGCAAACTTGGCAAAAAGTGTTAGGTTTAGGGCGACAAGGAGGAATTCTCATGTAGATTTAGCTCCATCATCACGGGGTTTATCTAGGAGTAGGCTAACTAGGTTGGTGGTTCTTGGTTCGATATGGGGGACGGTTTGGAAATTTGGTGAATAGTTTTGTTTGGAATGGTATTGTGGAATGGAAAAGATAAACAAGGAGAAGGGAAAAGGGGATTGGATCTATAGGTTGGTTGGTGCAAAGATTCGTAAGAATAGCTCTAAGTATAAGATTAGCCTCAAAAGTTCAAAGAAAAAGAGAAAAACCAAAGGCAAAAGCATCAAAAAGGTGCAAGAGGCGTGAATAAGAATGAACAAAAAGGAGAGCTACGGTTAAAACAAAAGAAGCATCAAACCACAAAGAGCAAGTAAGAAGAAGCTAATCCCCGAGTGAGAAGGAGATGAAGTGAAAAGAACGACAAACGTGTTTGGGTTCGAGAAGGCAAAATGCCTTGAGAAGAAAAGGGTAGCTTAGGATAGGGGCACAACGGGTTAGAAAGGTTTAGGTTAGAGATACTCTAGGCGTTTGGGTAGATGAGAATTCTCCCTTGTATGCATAGGTTGCCCTTTACCTTTAGCATTTTGCTAAAATTTGCTCTTTCCATGAGAGATCCTTGCATTTGATTACCCATGCGTGATAATGAGATCATCTTCATCTCATAACCGAACCCTTAGCCAAACGAATTCATTTGATCTTGTATAAACATGATTCACGCTTATTACACTTAATCGATGTCAAGGGGTTGGAGGATATGAAAGTATGTGTAGGTTGAGGTTTGAATGTAAGTCATGCAAGAATAAGTATGGCTATTCACTTTTGAGTAAGTTTGTTTGATCGCATCATGAAGTTTGCAACTTGGACATTGGGCTTAGATTCTTTTTATGGCACTTGTGGATTTGAGCTCTCATTTTTAGTCTTCTCACTTTTTTTACTCTTGTTTGCTTGAGGACAAGTAAAGGTTTAAGTTTGGGGGAATTGATATACTCATATATTGCATGTTTTAGCATACATTTCACTTAGAATTTTGTGTCATTTACATGCATAATCATGGTTTTGTCTTGCATTTAGGTCTCATTTAGAGATTAGGACATTTTCATTAGGTCCTAGTGAGCCTTGCATGCATTTGGAGTGTTTCTAGGTGTTTTGGAGACAATAGATGATGTTTGGAGTTATGGAGCATAAGAGAAGGAAGAGACCGTCCGGAATGTCCGAAAGAACTGGTCGGACGAAGGGTTTCCAGTCCGATTCAGCTTTAATGGTCTTCATGGAAGATATAGAGGAGGAAGTTAGCTGTCTACAAGAGTTTGACTCAAGTCATTCGGACGAGTGGTTTGGAAGATATGGCCGATTTTCTAAGGCGTCTCCGTCTGGCCGCGACGCCTTAGAAAATCTTGCACCATACCGGACCAATCTTGTCCGGTGTCACCGTCAGGTGTTCAACCTCAGCTTGGACAGGGTCTACACCGGCCCACAACACCCCTCCAATTCCGTCCAGTGTTCACCTCCTTTTCGACCAGGGTCTACTGATATATCATGGTTTTTACCCCTTTTAAGCCATGATATAGGTCCGTTTTATAGAGTCTTTCAACTATTTTGCAGTGTTTTAGAGTCTTTTACATGTTTTAGCACGTTTGGAGCATAATTGGAGATATTGGAGCTTTTTGGAGCAAAACACAAGTTCGTGTAGCTGAGTACCCGATTTGAGGCCTCCGTATCGATCGATACTAACTAGTATCGGTCGATACTCACTGAAGCACGAGTCGCGACTTTAAATGAAGATTTGAAGAACTTCCCACTGATGGATTGAGCTCAAATTTGGACACAAGACAGATATTTGGATTAGCTTTCATTTGGAAGTGGTTTGAGGTCATTCCAACAGTGCGATCAAAAGGTATGCCAGTTTTCGTGAAGACAGTCCAGTCTGGCGAGCAGTGACTAGTGTCGGTCGATACTACCTTAGTGTCGGTCGATACTAACTACATGAAAACAGGAAACGCGACTTTTTACAAGTCTTGAGAGTTTGCACCTTGGTCCAGAAGTCTTTAATAATTACAAGAAGCCCCAAAACGTGTTTTAGCATTATAATTAGGTTTTTCAGCCACTTTTGTTGGCTAAGCTTGATTTTACTTTGGTTCTACTTTGGTTTTTGGAGAGACAACTCTGAACTCCTATTTTCTTATTTGATTTCTTTGATGATCTATTCAATCATGTTTATTGTTTCAATCTCCATGTCTGAGTAGATCCCTTGTTAGGTTCAGGGTTCTCATAAGGGTTTTCTCTGAATGTTAGGTTAATTGATTGATTAGGATTCACCATCTGAATTAGTTCTTCGCCTTAGGTTGTTCCCATAGCTAATTCTAGGTTGACGAATCTAGAACTTAGATCTTAGGATAATTGGTTAGGCACGAGAGTGCGATTAATTACCTGACAGAACCTAGGTGAGCAAAATAACTATTCGCAAAGAGATTTGGTTTAGTTGTTTTGTGAACAAATCAAACCTGAACTAAAAGCTGGTTTAGACTTTAGGATTCGCAAAGAGATTTGGAATTCTAGGATTTAGACTTAGATAGTTTTCGCAACGAGAGTTGGTTAGCTATACTTTAGTGATTTGAGTTCAAGAACCGCGCTAAATCTGAATCATGTTAGTTAGTTTATCTACATTCATTGAATTCCTGAGAAATACCATGAGCCTATCTTCCTTCCAATTGATTCACAACTTGTTTAATTTACGTACTTGTTTTCAATTACATCTTTCTGGTTTAGCTTAATTCGAAACTATACAATCTATTGTGTGAATTCTGGAGTTCTTGTGTTCGACCCCTAACTATACTGCAACAACTGCTTTAGTACTTTTAGGGTATTAATTTGAGCATATCAAATTTGGCGACGTTGCCGGGGACTCAATTTCGCCATTAGATTTTAGTGAAGAATTTCGACTAAATCGTCGAGTATCGATCGATACCCCTTGGTATCGGTCGACACCCGACACATTTTTTTTAGTTACTTACGTTCTTGATCTTTTGTGTTTCAGGTGTATGCCTACTCGAGGAACCAGGAGAAACAAGAACACTCAGCTAGTTGATTTGTCAAACGAGCAGCTAGCACAGTTGGAACGCACAAACAGGAAAGCAAAGACGCCAGCAGAGATGAACAATCCATTGGTTTTGATTCGTGATGAAGCTGGAGCTTTGAGAGACCAAGAGGGTCAATTGCACAATGAGAGAGGACAACGACTTGATGGAGAGGGAAACATCATAATCCCTCCCATAGCTGTCAATGAGATTGATGCACGAGCTGCGCGCAATAACGAGGTGAATGATGGGAATGTTGTGGTTAATCGTGCTAGGACGCTTGGAGAGTACAACAGACCCGATCAGTTCTATGACAATCGGTCTGCGATTCGTATTCCCACTTTTCAGAGGAATGACTTTGAGCTGAAACCTGCATACTTCACTCTTGTGGGTCAGCACCCTTTTCATGGTTTTCCTCATGACCATCCCATGGATCACATTGAGAGGTTCGAGGACTTGGTCACTAGCATCAAGTATAATGGAGTGTCCTACGACTACCTGTTATGTAAGCTTTTCCCATACTCTCTTGGTGGGGATGCTTCTTATTGGCTCAAGCAATTACCAGCTGGATCATTGACTATGTGGGAGGAGACGAAGAATGCGTTCCTGAATAATTTCTATGATGATGCGAGATCCGAAGAGCTCAGGAACAAGATTTCCTAGTTTTCTCAGGGAACGTCTGAAGCGTTTAAGGCTGCTTGGATCAGATTCAGGTCATATCAGAGAGATTGTCCACATCACGGGTTTACTCAAGTTCAGTTGCTGGGTATTTTCTTCAGAGGGATAGATTGGAGGTATCAGATGGCTTTGGATGCTGCGAGTAATGGGAATTTCAACACCAGGTATCCAGACGATGCTTATGTGCTGATTGAGAACTTGGCGTCTAGCAATAGCACCAAGAATGCAGACTTTGAGCGGAAGAAGCAGGCTGCGAATTTGGATGGATCACATATTGCTGAGGTTCAAGCCAAGCTGGATTCAGTACACAATCTCCTGATGGGTAAGACGAAAGCTGTTCACTTTGCTGATGAGGACGAAGTGAAAGATGTTAACTACATAGGTGGTGCTGGATTTCAAAGTCCAAGATATCAATACCCACCTCACCCACCCAACACTCCAGAGAGCAAGGTTGAGTCTATGTTTGAGCAGCTTCTTCAGGGACAACAGAAGATGACAGTGAGCTTTAATGGGAAGTTGGATGCTCTGTACACTGATCTGAATGGGAAGATCGAGGCTCTCAACATTTATCAGAAAATGCTGGAAACTCAGGTAGCTCATACTGCAGCAGCTGTCAAGGGAAAGATGGTTCATGCACAGAATGAACACGTCAATGCAATCATCTCGAGAAGTGATGAAGAGGTCGATCCAGGAGTGAAAATTGGCCCAACTGCAAAGAATCTCGTCGATCTTGCTGAAGATGACGACGATGAGGCTCCCGAAATCGCCCCAGTATCGATCGATACTACCCAGCATCGGTCGATACCCGTCCAAGGATCTGCCAAGGACGTTTTGAAGCAACAAGCATCGCCCGACACTAGCCAATGTCGATCGATACCCGCCCAGACACATGCTCGAGTCGTTTCAAACCCACCTGTGTCGATCGACACCACCACTAGTGTCGATCGACACCCCTCGCAGACTGATCCAAAAATTGAGAAAACACCCAAGATTGTCGAGGAAAGGGTTTACAAGCCTAGGGTGCCATATCCTATACCACCTCGATATCTCATGAAACCCATAACTGCGGAGAAGTTGCTCGCTTTTGAGAAGATGGTCAGGAGGATTCCCAGCACTATATCTTTTGAAGAAGCTTTTGAAAACCGTCCTTTGGAGTGTTACTTCCACAACTGCAGAGAAACTGAGGAAGAGATCAAGGCACTCTTCATCAAGGTCAGAAGTACACCACCTCCACCTAAGCAGCTGACTAAGAGGGAAGACCCAGGAAAATTTTCAGTTCCATGCTCCATCTCTGGAGTTGAGTTCAAGGAATCCCTTGTTGACTCAGGGTCTAGTGTCAACCTCATGTCAAGGGAGAATGCGGAGAAATTGAAAGCTGATATGGGATCTCCCAAGACACTTCTTACATACGCAAACTCCACCAGTTCACTTCCCTATGCTACGATCCTCGATTTGCCAGTCGAAGTAGGAGACTGTCTGGTTCCTACTGATTTTCAGGTTGTGGAGATGAGCGAAGGATCTAAGGTTCCTTTAATTTTGGGAAGACCGTTTATGGCTACCGCTGGCGCGATCATGGACACACCGAACAAGAGAATCTCTTTCTCTTACATTGACGACGAGGTCTACTATGACGCCATCCCCTCTAGAAGAACACCCAGACATGTCTCATGCATCACCACTCCTGCCGGCGAGACGCTGATGATCGATCTGCTGGATGAGCCTTGCGATGAGCCAAAGGTCGCGACCGTTTCGGATGAACCTCCCAGCATCACCAAGAAGGTTGCTAAGAAGGCTAAAGCAACAAAGAAGAAAGCGAAGAGCAAGAAAGTCGAAAGTGCTGTCCAAGTCACCTTGATCCCTCAGAAGTGTGATGGAGACTCGATCAAGTACAAGGTGAAGCGCAAAGGAGCCTCGAGACCATTCGCCAAGGCTAGAATCATTCTTACTCAGGAGCTGAAAGAGAAAGGAAAGGAGGTTATAGAGTGCATGCTGAGCAGAACTCTGAATCTGGAGATGTCTACCTATGGAGCTTACATGGGAGTGAGTTCTCAACCTCGCTTCAACTAATCACCTGAATTCTGGAGTTCTTGTGTTCGACCCCTAACTATAGATTTTGTAAACTTGAACCCGAGACCTTTGAGATAATCCACATATAACACAACCAATTGTGCAAACACAGTTTTTGACATATTTATAAGACATAATTGCACATTATGTCACTTATTTCAATTTTTATTAGTAAGTTAGTACTTTCTTAAAGTGTTAAAAATAGTTGTCATTTTTTGTGTGAAAAGACGATTTTTACCCCTCTTATTGGTACACTGAAGCCAATAAGAGACGATCGTGTATAGATTTTTACCCCTCTTATTGTCATTTTTTGTTTGAAAAAACGATTCTACCCCTCGTATGTAGCACTTTAAGGTATCGATCCACAGGGAATAAAGACTACGCACCGAAGATGCGAGAAACGAACTAATCTAGAGCCTGCATTTTCGCTCAGCCGTTATTGTCCTGCATTTTCGCTCAGCCGTTATTGTCCTCTCCTCGTCATCTCCGGCTTTCCTCCACCGTCTCCGCCTCAAAATCGTAAGTCATCTTTCTCTTTCTCCGAAGTCTTCGCATTGCTCCTTTAATTAGGGTTTATAGTCTCTCAAAGAATCAGATTTATCGATCAAGGGAATCTTATTCAATTTTGACTTGAGTAAAGCGAATACAATTGATAATTAGGCTTTCCCTAGAGGTTTTGTCGCTGTGGAGTGAAACTGGTATATACGAAGAGTGTTTTTTGTAAATTGATCTCGTTGGAGAGGGTTGAAGAGATTCGTGGGAAGTTGGAGTGGTCTGGTAATGTGGCCACCTTCCCACATCACGCCTATAGTTTTGAGCATTGTTTAGTTGTCTCCCATAGATCGCTACTCATATGATTAATTATGTTCTTGCTTTCTCTTTATGCACCTGAAGAAAGTATCGCTGGTTTTTTTTTAGGCCAAAGGTTGGATGGAGCCAAACTAATCCATGTAGTATTGGTGTTATTTTTTATTTTTTACGTTCAGTATTGGTGTTATTATTAATCAAAGTATTGCCAAACATCAAATTGATTTTTTTGTTTTTTACATTTTTGACGCCAAAATCAACATTTTAATCTTTTCTTTTATTCCGCAAAGTTGTCACCTTTACAGATTTTTCAATAAAATTGTTTGGTTTTTTCTTTTAAAGAACATGTTTGTTTGAAGTTGTACGCTTATATTACTGTTATTCTACAGTTTCCAATGTATGCTTCTGTTCCACCCTTTATCTACTCTATTGGAACTCTGCACACCAATCTCTTGAAAAAAACTCTCAAGTCCAATGGTCGTTTCACAGCACTATTGGTCCATTGTCGCGTTATCAAATCGGGTAACGTTTCTGTGTCAAGCTCCCTGCTTAGTATGTATGCAAAAATTACGATAAAATATAATTGTGGTCTCTGTTTAAGATTTTAACATTTGTATAGACGGAAGATATGAGTTTAAAGATATTTAAAAAACAAATAGTAGAGGATCTTAATATGAATTAGGTCAAAGTTGAGGGAGTTAATTATTCATTAAATTTCCCTAAAACCTGCTCCTCCTTTATAAGTCGATCGTACTAGGTTAATGACGGTCATTCGTTTTTTTTTTCTTCTTCTCAACGATACGATGTCAACCCCTAGCGCTTCCAACGCCGACGAGCCACCGCAAGAAGAAAACCATCAGCCGTCATCGATTTCTTCATTGCCTGAGGAAATCATTTTAAGCTGCTTAGCCCGCGTCCCAAGAAGCCATTACCTAAACCTCTCTCGCGTCTCTAAAACCCTAAGGTCTCTTGTTCGCTCCCATGAGCTCAACCGATTGCGATCCCTTCTCTACAAGAAGTCCCTTTATGTATATTTCCGCGAAGAAAACGATACGACCTACCGTTGGCTTACTCTCCGTCCGATTGAGAAAAGCGATTGAGTATCGATTGGTTCCTATTCCGTTCCCTTCTCATCCTTTTATGTACTATTCTTCAACCGTCGTGGTCGGATCAGAGATCCATAAATTTGAAATTTTTATTCCTTTAAAATATAGTTCCACAAAGAATAATTAATTATATATTTTAGCTCCTGTGATTAAAAGAAAATTTACAACATAAAAATTGAAATTTAAATAGAATCATTTTTAGATAATTAAGATTAATAAAATATTAAAAATTTAGACAAAAAAAAAAATATATATATATATATAGAAAAATGATATCATTTTTAAAAAAAAAAATTGGATTTAAAAAAAAATAATGACTGACGTGGCAGTTGACTCAGCAACTATGGACGCTTTATCTGACGTGCCAGCTGACTCAAATTGCTGAGTCAGCGCTGTTAATGGTTTGACTAACAGATTTGCGGTCAATGCTGAATTTGGGTTAGATTCAATAGTTTGGATAGAAAATTTGAATTTTTTATGTCCAAAAAGTAGAAAAATGCACCGTATTTAGTTGAGGTTTTTTTCGGCATATCGAATTTAGTAGAAGTTGATTTTGACCATTTTCCCGAAAATGATGAGGGAAGGGATTGAGCTTACGCAGTTCACGTTTACGAATGTGCTTGCATCGATTGCTCCAACTCGCTTTTTGGATACAATATTCATTTAAAACAAATATACAATTGGTTATAATGATAATTTTGGATGGAAAACTTAGATAATTTTCGTAAGAAAATTTAGAAGAAGCTTTGCTTGCGCTGGGTGCGGACACCCCCTAGTAGGGGCAAAGCCAAGAAGGAAGTAGGGGGTCAGCTGACCCCACCTAATTATTAAACATATATGTTTTTCTTTCAATAAAAATATATGGATCCCATTAAAAAAATTGTTTTTGACCCCATAAAAAATTAAGCAAATTCAAGACAAAACTAAAATTTAGTTGTCTCAAAATAAAACTTGCGCTCATATTAAACTTAAGCCCAATATAAATTTAAATATAATAATAAATCATCCATAATTTCATGGATCTCAATTAAATATTAGTAAATTTCTATATTGAAAAACATAGAAAACAAAAATTAAAACTTGAATTTTTGTTTGTTCGTCTTTGTTTGACGGCGGAAACTTTTCGTCTCGCTTTGCACCTACCAAGCAGCAATTTTAGATTGAATTTTAGGTTAGATTCTTTTTATATTTTTTTATATTTTACTTCAATCTGTTTAATTAAACTCTAAGTTTTTATTAGTTTAGAGATGGTCTAACTTGAATTCATAGAAAATTTATATGTTTATAATATGTGAATTGAATATCTTTAACTTTTCGATTTTAATATAAAATAAACTAATTGATTTTAGTTTACAAGATAATTAATAGATCGATTTATGAAAAGAAAATTTCCGCTAACATTTATATTGATAATGTACGAAAAAATGAAATGTTTGCTAATTTGAGAATTTTTGGAGATTTAGCACATGTAGTTATAGAAACCAAGAAGCATCTTTCTTGTCCTTTAAATTTGGTTTATAAGATTTTGATAGAACATACAGTGATAGAAACCAAGAAGCATCTTTCTCGTACTAAGTTAATTACGGTCATTCGTTTTTTTTTCTTATTCTCAACGATACGATGTCAACCCCTAGCGCCTCCAACGCCGACGAGCCACCGCAAGAAGAAAACCATCAGCCGTCATCGATTTCTTCATTGCCTGAGGAAATCGTTTTAAGCTGCTTAGCCCGCGTCCCAAGAAGCCATTACCTAAACCTCTCTTGCGTCTCTAAAACCCTAAGGTCTCTGTTCGCTCGCCTGAGCTCAACCTATTGCGATCCCTTCTCCACAATAATTCCCTTTATATATATTTCCGCGAAGATAACGATCAGACCTACCGTTGGCTTACTCTCCGTCCGATTGAGTATCGATTGGTTCCTATTCCGTTCCCTTCTCATCCTTTTATGCACGGTTCCAACCGTCGTGGTCGGATCAGAGATCTACTTCATTGGCGGATTGATTGGCGCCTTCCTTTTATTCCTCTGTATCTTCTTCTTCAGTTTCTGCGTTTCTCTTGTTTACTATTGATCAATTCTTTTTTTAACCTACTATATATTGATCAGTTGTTTAGCGCGAAGTCAGTAATTTCATCAAAACTCTCGGATTCGTTTGTTCGCATCTGTGTTAACCAAAACAACAAACTTAGAAATCTTCAGTTTCCGCCATTGGAGGGGATAACTGGTTTGTCTTTGATCCCGATTCGGTCTTTGAAACGGATTCGAGCTTTGTTTTTGCTCAGGCCTTATTTCACATCGCTAGATCTCATCCACTACTGGTTGATTCTCACTTTCATAATTAGTTTTTGTTCTTTGATAGAAATTGAACTTGGGAAATGTCTTTTAGAAAGCGGATATCTGGTACTTGTCGGAGCTGCACAGGTTATAGAAAAATCTAGGGTTTTCTCGATTTTTTGCATGTTATATATATATATATATATATATGTTTATAAATATGTCAAAAACTGTGTTGACACAATTGGTTGTGTAAATTGTTATATGTGGATTATCTCAAAGGTCTCGGGTTCAAGTCTATGAAATCTATACACGACCAAGGGTTATATTGCAAGTTGGCTCGAACTTCATTGGTTTGAACAACATTTTCGCTCAGCCGTTATCGTCATCTCCGACTTTCCTCCACCGTTGCTCCTTTAATTAGGGTTTATGGTCTCTCAAAGAATCAGATTTATCGATCAAGGGAATCTTAGTCAATTTTGACTTGAGTGAAGCGAATACAATTGATAATTAGGCTTTCCCTAGAGGTTTTGTCGATGTGGAGTGAAACTGGTATTACGAAAGAGTGTTTTTTTGTAAATTGATCTCGTTGGAGAGGGTTGAAGAAGGGATTTGTGGGAAGTTGGAGTGGTCTGGTAATGTGGCCACCTTCCCACATTACGCCTATAGTTTTGAGCATTGTTTAGTTGTCTCCGATAGATCGCTACTCATATGATTAATTTTGTTCTTGCTTTCTCTTTATGCACCTGAAGAAAGTATCGCTGGTTTTTTTTTTTTAGGCCAAAGCTTGGATGGAGCCAAAGTCCAAACTAATCCATGTAGTATTGGTATTATTTTTTATTTTTTATGTTCAATATTGGTGTTATTATTAATCAAAAGCTTGCCAAACATCAAATTGATTTTTTTTTTGTTTTTTACATTTTTGACGCCAAAACCAACATTTTAAGCTTTTCTTTTTTCCGCAAAGTTGTCACCTTTACAGATTTTTCAATAAAATTGTTTGGTTTTTTTACTTAAAGAACATGTTTGTTTGAAGTTTTGTACGCTTATTACTGTTATTCTACAGTTTCCAATGAATGCTTCTGTTCCACCGTTTATCTAATAACGGATATTTTCGATTTCAATTATCCCAAGTGTACTCATGTCATTATAGTACTTGAGATGTCAATCCATAAGGGGTTAAGATTGAAGCACTAAGAATGCAAAAAACTTCTTAAGTTAGAGCAAATCTTTTTTTTGGGTTTTTATATTTATGAGAAAGGAAACAAATGCAAGAAAGAAAACAAAACACAAGACTAAAATGTTGGATCATGAACTAAGCTATCAATGAGATGGGTAACAATCAAACAATGAATCATTTGGAAGCATTAATCACTATCTTAGAACATGAAACTCACAAATATGACTAATCCATTTCCATGGCACTAATCACCTTGCTAATTATCTAATCAAGAACAAATTTCCATTTGTAATTAAATAATGAACAAGCATTAAGAAACAATTTCAATTAGTTCACTAAACAACATAAACATCAACTTCCGTTGGCTAGGATATGCATAGCTCACAAAAGGTTCGGGTCAAGCAATTCATTTAACTCTTCTCGGGTGTGAAATGCCTAAGATCTAGAAACGAATGAACAATCCTAATCTAGTACTAACACCGCTTACTCGAGTCTATCCCTAATGCATGGGATGAGACCAAAAATCTAACTAATCTAAGGTGTAGTACTAGATTTTGGTTTATCATGTCAAATCTAGCATTAAGAACCAACCTAAGTGAAAGACTCAACCAAGATCATCCTAAATCACCATTATCTAACCATCAAAGCAATTGACTAATGATGCCTAAAGATTCAATGCACATCCATTCTTATGACATGGATCACACAAGTAGATTAGTTCACTTCCATGATACTAATCCATTTACAAATCATCTAGTTATCAAGAACTTCCGTTCGAAACTAAATGATCCATAATCATTAAGCATTAGTCCATACAAGTCAACAATTCACCTTAATCATCAATTTCCATTGGCTAAGAATTGAATTGCATGCTTAGAAGTTTTCTAGACATTTCATCGAACACCTTTCGGGCGAGAAATGTCTTAAGTTCTAGAAATGAGTTGTCAATTCGATTCTAGCATTAAGATCCCTCCTAACATGAGAACAAATGTTTATCTAGTCATAAGCATCAACAATCAACCATCAAACCATCCAAATCAAGCAAAATCCAAAATCCAACAAAATGTCAACTCACAAGAACATGAAGAACACAAGAGAAAAAGACATAGAAATGAAGAACAAGAATCAAATAAACATAATATAAGGATAGAGTGAAGAAATCTTCTCTAGATTGGCATATGTATGAAGAACAATCCAAATCTCTCAAAAGAGAGAGTTTGGGTCGAGCCCCCAATGTTACAAGAAGAAAAACTTAACAAAAAACATATGTCTCAAGTGTTTAAATAGAAATAGGGGTCTTGAATGGTCTGCATCGGGCACAGCTGGTCGATATGGCTGCCCGATGTGGGTCTCTGATTTCGCTACGGATGAGGCTGCATCGGGCGCAGTTACCCGATGTGGCTGCCAGATGCAGAATTCTGTCTTTGCTTCGTTTGAGCGCTAGTCGGACATGCGCTTGATATATTTAACGTATCTTTTGAACCACTTCTTGGAATGAGGTCAAACCGATTCCATTGAAACGCTAACTCAATTTTCTATAACCTTTATGAAGAGCATCAAAGCTAAATCGAAATGGAAAGCCTTCTTCTGGCACGATCTTTCAGTCACCTCGGACGGACTCTACATTTCTGCTCCCGAGGAACCCACATCGGGCACAGCTTCCCGATATGACTGCCCGATGTGAGAACCTGGTTTTTCTCCGGAGGAGACTGCATCGGCCGCAGCTGCCCGATGTGGCTTGCCCGATGCAGGATTCTGGTTTTGCTCCGTTTGCGCGCCAGACGGACATACTCTCACTAAATCTGCTTTATCTTTTGAACGATTGCTCCGAATGACATGAAACCACCACCAAACAAAAGCCAACTCAACTGTGTACGACTTCCATGAAGATCGCCGAAGCTAGATCTAAATGTAAACTCTTCATATGAGTCGATCTTTAAAGCACTTCGGATGGCCTCTACATTTTCGGTCCGGATAAATCCACATCGGCCGCAGCTGCCCGATGTGAGATGCCCGATATGAGACTCTGATTTTGCTCCAAACTGGTCCATTTTTCCTCCATGATCTTCCTCCAAGCTCCTCAATGCCTCCATAAGCTCCAAATGGTACCTAAAAACGCTTTATCATGCAGAAACACATGCAAGAACTAACTTAAGACATCTAAAATGCAATGAGACTCAATTGGACCATAAATGCATGAAAACATCTCAAAACTATACAATGTGAGATCAAAACATATGAAAATAAAGCCCTAAAATTATGTAAAATATGGTGTTATCAACTCCCCCGGACTTGCCTTTTGCTTGTCTGCAAGCAAACAATAAAAGACAAACCGAAAGAGAGGTTTGAAAGTGGGAACTCAAAACCAAAAGATCTTAGTAAGCATTCGATGTGATCACCTTGAATAATACTAGCATGTTGCAAAAACAAACACTCAATTCACTCTAACTCATTCAAGGCTTATCGCAACTCCTAATCTTTTCTCTTAACAACAATGTCTCATGCCTACAAGTTCTCTTCTCAACCAACCCTCACATTCATTTGATCTTTCTAAAGGTGCGGTCTCACAAATGGGCAAGTGATCAAGTCCAATCGGTTTGGAAGAAAAGGCTTTTGGCACTTGTTAATGTGAGTGCAAGGAGGTTCATTCTCTTTTTGGGTGAATTACTCTCAAGAAGGAATGCTATATGTTATGCAAAAGCAAGGAAGACTAGAAACAATTTATGCATACAAAGTTAAGCTCACATTGTTCTACCCTCCTAGCAAAGCATTCTACCCGAATGGTGATTCCATTTCCTCTTCTTATTCTACTTCATTGAAGCTCATTAAACCCCCAAAGCCTTTTGGTTAGAACGAAAACCTTTTTTAACCCCTTTTTTTTTAACTCCTAGAGACATTTTTATTTTCACTCGACCCTTTTCTTTTCTTTTTACTCTCCCTAAACTTTTTATTCTTTCTATTTTTCAACCATGGAGAATGTTTTTCTTTTCTTTTCCTAGGGTCTTTCTTTTAAGTTCTTCTCTAGAGTTTTCTTTTTCAACCAAGGATTCTTTTTCTACCATTCCTCATCTCACTTTTCATGAGCTCATGTTCCCCAAACCCAATACCATTCATTCCATTGATCCCCATCCTAATGCTAGTCCTTTTTCTTTGAACAACTTAGACTAGCTAAAAATGAAAGCTAACCTTTGTCGTTCCCGATACTTACAAGATTTTACACACAATAACATTATCAAGAAAAATGCCTCACTCAATCAAACAACGAGGGGTGGAAAGAAAACGGTTAAGGTAAAAGGTAGGGAACCATTCTAAAGATGAGAATGGCCACTCGGGTTATTAGAGAGTGGTAAAAGTAGATAAGATAACCCGAGTGTTTTCTTTGAACCATGGTTATGTATCACAAGCCCATAAGCGAGAAGATTAGATTCATTTATGTCCAATATCAAGGGGATGATTTCAAATTAAACAAGTTATTACAAGACAAAGAGTTAAGAGTAGAGAGATCAAAGCAAAGAGTATACAAGTTTCAAAAAGGTTGTTCAAGCAACATGATAATATTACTAAGGGTATCACATCGAGTTCTAAACTAAGCTTTAGTGGTTTCTATCATCGTTCCCTATGCAATGCAATCATATATGCTTCTAGACTCAATCCTAAAAACAAGAATGAAATTCTAAATGAAAAAGAAGATTTTCGTTTTTTATTTTTATTTTTTATGTAATGTACAATGCAAGACTCAAAAATATAAAATAAGACAAAGAAAACAATGTTAAATGACAAAGACCTCTCCCCCGGACTTAAATCACACCGTCTCGGTGTGAAATGAATCCAAAGAGAGAGTAAAACAAACCCAAACAAAACAAAAACGAAATGGTATATACAAGAAGAATGTTAGAGGTACCTTGGAGTGGAGTGGATTCACGAGGAGGAAGCATTTTGCGTTTAAGCTCACGGACTTGGACTATTTCATCCGTCCCATTTATTCACCCTTATTGCTCCTACAAAAACATGAAAACAAAATTTATCAAACAATAAAAAGCATAAAAATAAGAAGTAAAGGATAGGATTGCTTGTTTTATGTCTCTAGCATTGACGAGGGATAGGATTGGGGGAGTCCCCAATGGCGCGTTTAACGTCACTAGCTTGACGGTTGATTCCTCTTATTCACTCTCTCCTTGAATGTTTCCTTTACTCCAAGTTGTACACCTAAGAGATCAAGATCACAAGAAAAGGGAAAAGATTAGCAACAAAAGAAAATAAAGGCTCTAGTCTTAAGAAGAATCCAATTCCTAATGATCAATGCTAAATCCCAATGGCAACGGCGCCAAATTGATACGGGATATTTTCGTGTCAATTATCCCAAGTGTACTCATGTCAATATAGTACTTGAGATGTCAATCCATAAGGGGTTAAGATTGAATCACTAAGAATGCAAGAAACTTCTTAAGCTAGAGCAAATCTTTTTTTGGGGTTTTTATATTTATGAGAAAGGAAACAAATGCAAGAAAGAAAACAAAACATAAGACTAAAATGTTGGATCATGAACTAATCTATCAATGAGATGGGTAACAATCAAACAATGAATCATTTGGAAGCATTAATCACTATCTTAGAACATGGAACTCACAAATATGACTAATCCATTTCCATGGCACTAATCACCTTGCTAATTATCTAATCAAGAACAAATTTCCATTTGTAATTAAATAATGAACAAGCATTAAGAAACAATTCCAATTAGTTCACTAAACAACCTAAACATCAACTTCCGTTGGCTAGGATATGCATAGCTCACAAAAGGTTCGGGTCAAACAATTCATTTAACTCTTCTCGGGTGTGAAATGCCTAAGATCTAGAAACGAATGAACAATCCTAATCTAGTACTAACACCGCTTACTCGAATCTATCCCTAATGCATGGGATGAGACCAAAAATCTAACTAATTTAAGGTGTAGTACTAGATTTTGGTTTATCATGTCAAATCTAGCATTAAGAACCAACCTAAGTGAAAGACTCATCCAAGATCATCCTAAATCACCATTATCTAACCATCAAAGCAATTGACTAACGATGCCTAAAGATTCAATGCACATTCATTCTTATGACATGGATCACACAAGTAGATTAGTTCACTTCCATGATACTAATCCATTTACAAATCATCTAGTTATCAAGAACTTCCGTTCGAAACTAAATGATCCATAATCATTAAGCATTAGTCCATACAAGTCAACAATTCACCTTAATCATCAATTTCCATTGGCTAAGAATTGAATTGCATGCTTAGAAGTTTTCTAGACATTTCATCGAACACTTTCTGGGCGAGAAATGTCTTAAGTTCTAGAAATGAGTTGTCAATTCGATTCTAGCATTAAGATCCCTCCTAACATGAGAACAAATGTTTATCTAGTCCTAAGCATCAACAATCAACCATCAAACCATCTAAATCAAGCAAAATCCAAAATCCAACAAAAGGTCAACTCACAAGAACATGAAGAACACAAGAGAAAAAGACATAGAAATTAAGAACAAGAATCAAATAAACATAATATAAAGATAGAGTGAAGAAATCTTCTCTCGATTGGCATATGTATGAAGAACAATCCAAATCCCTCAAAAGAGAGAGTTTGGGTCGAGCCCCCAATGTTACAAGAAGAAAAACTTAACAAAAAAACATATGTCTCAAGTGTTTAAATAGAAATAGGGGTCTTGAATGGTCTGCATCGGGCACAGCTGCTCGATATGGCTGTCCGATGTGGGTCTCTGATTTTGCTACGGGTGAGGCTGCATCGGGCGCAGTTGCTCGATGTGGCTGCCCGATGCAGGATTCTGTCTTTGCTTCGTCTGAGCGCCAGTCGGACATGCGCTTGATATATTTGACGTATCGTTTGAACCACTGCTTGGAATGAGCTCAAACCGGTTCCATTGAAACGCTAACTCAATTGTCTATAACCTTTATGAAGAGCGTCAAAGCTAAATCGAAATGGAAAGCCTTCTTCTGGCACGATATTTCAGTCACCTCGGACGGACTCTACATTTCTGCTCCTGAGGAACCCACATCGGGCACAGCTGCCCGATATGACTGCCCGATGTGAGAACCTGGTTTTTTCCGGAGGAGACTGCATCGGCCGCAGCTGCCCGATGTGACTTGCCCGATGCAGGATTCTGGTTTTGCTCCGTTTGCGCGCCAGACGGACATACTCTTACTAAATCTGCTGTATCTTTTGAACGATTGCTTCGAATGACATGAAACCACCACCAAACGAAAGCCAACTCAATTATCTACGACTTCCATGAATATCGCCGAAGCTAGATCTGAATGTAAACTCTTCATATGAGTCGATTTTTAAAGCACTTCGGATGGCCTCTACATTTTTGGTCCGGAGAAATCCACATCGGCCGCAGCTGCCCGATGTGAGATGCCCGATATGAGACTCTGATTTTGCTCCAAACTGGTCCATTTTGCCTCCATGATCTTCCTCCAAGCTCCTCAATGCCTCCATAAGCTCCAAATGGTACCTAAAAACGCTCCATCATGCAGAAACATATGCAAGAACTAACCTAAGACATCTAAAATGCAATGAGACTCAATTGGACCCTAAATGCATGAAAACATCTTAAAACTATACAATGTGAGATCAAAACATATGAAAATAAAGCCCTAAAATTATGTAAAATATGGTGTTATCATCTACCCTATTGGAACTCTGCACACCAATCTCTTGCAAAAATCTCTCAAGTCCAATGGTCGATAATTTCATAGCACTATTGGTCCATTGTCGCGTTATCAAATCGAGTAACGTTTCAGTGTCAAACTCCCTGCTTAGTGTGTATGCAAAAATGTGGTGATCCAATGATGGCAAAAGTTGTTTACGATAAAATATAATTGTGGTTAGAGACATCTCAAGTTGGAACCACCACCACCCGAGACCACCAGGCTAAAGAGAACCACAACACCACCACCCGAGGTCCACCACAAAACCAAAGCTTGCTTACCAGAGAACAGAGAGACGCCGACAGGGGGAACTACCACCGCAGACGGTGGAACAGGACCACCACGGCCCACCCAGAACAAGCCGCCCAAGAGCAATAGTTTTGAGCATTGTTTAGTTGTCTCCGATCGATCGCTACTCATATGATTAATTATGTTCTTGCTTTCTCTTTATGCACCTGAAGAAAGTATCGCTGGTTTTTTTTTAGGCCAAAACTTGGATGGAGCCACACTAATCCATGTAGTACTATTGGTGTTATTTTTTATTTTTTACGTTCAGTTCAGTATTGGTGTTATTATTAATCAAAGTCTTGCCAAACATCAAATTGGTTTTTTTTTTTTATATACATTTTAAGCTTTTCTTTTTTTCCGCAAAGTTGTCACCTTTACAGATTTTTCAATAAAATTGTTTGGTTTTTTCACTTAAAGAACATGTTTATTTGAAGTTTTGTACGCTTATTACTGTTATTCTACAGTTTCCAATGAATGCTTCTGTTCCACCATTTATCTACTCTATTGGAACTCTGCACACCAATCTCTCAAGTCCAATGGTCGTTAATTTCACAGCACTATTGGTCCATTGTCTTTTTTTTTGAACCTTTTCATATAAAAAAAATTTTGGATTTTTTTTTTTTTTTTTTTGGTACAGAAATTTAAACCAGCCTTAAACCCAAAATGGGTCTCATTAGGAAACTAAACCGACATACATAAAGGTAACGAAACCGAATTGGACCGGAAAAGAAAACCGGGCCAAACTAGAGAACAAGCGAAACCCTAGCAAGCAAATCGGAGAGGAGGACCGACGCCACTAGGGACTGCGCCGCCTCGCAGCCAGACCGGACTACACCAGAGACAAAGGCACATGACCACCAACGCCGCAGAACGGATCGAGAGAGACTCCAACCACCGGAGAAACTGCCGCCACCAGCAAGCAACAACCACCAGTCCAAAAAACCGCCACCAGTCTTGACAACACCACCACCCGAGACCACCAGGCTAAAGAGAACCACAACACCACCACCCGAGAACCACCACAAAACCGAAGCTTGCTTACCATAGAACAGAGAGACGCTGGAGAACAGGGAGAATTACCGCCGCAGACGGTGGAACATGACCACCACCACTCACCCAGAACGAGCCGCCGAAGAGCAAAAGCAACAAGAGAGACCATCGGGAAAACATCCTCACTTCCTTCACGAAGAGCAAGACGGAAGAGGGGAGAGAGCTTTTTGGAGGGGAGCAACCACCGGAAAAACACCGCCGTCCGTAGATCCGCCGTCCGGAGCCACTTCACAGGAGGCAACATCCGGCGAGAGCCCCTTCCGCAAAGCCCACCCACCGCCAAAACCCAACAAGAAATCATATCCGAGCAAACCTTGAAGCCAACCTAGCCGAAGAAAGAGATCCAGGAGGAGAGTCACCGCCGAGTCACGTCCTCACAGAGCCGAAGCTGGAACCACCACCGAAGCCACTAACCGCCTCAACTCGCCGCTGGAAAACTGGAATCGCCTCCAAAACGCATCCGGAGAAGAAATCCATCACGGATGAAACACCGCTGGCGACAAAAGGTGGAGATCTACGGACACCACCGGAGACGCCACAATCCGGTGGCCGGAAGACCACTATTGGTCCATTGTCACGTTATCAAATCGAATAACGTTTCTGTGTTAAACTCCCTGCTTAGTATGTATGCAAAAATGTGGTGATCCAATGATGGCAAAAGTTGTTTACGATAAAATATAATTGTGGTCTCTGTTTAAGATTTAACATTTGTATAGACGGAAGATATGAGTTTAAAGATATTAAAAAAAAAAATAGTAGAGGATCTTAATATGAATTAGGTCAAAATTGAGGGAGTTAATTATTCATTAAATTTCCCTAAAATCTGCTCCTCCTTTAGAAGACGGTCGTACTAAGTTAATTACGGTCATTCGTTTTTTTTTCTTCTTCTCAACGATACGATGTCAACCCCTAGCGCCTCCAACGCCGACGAGCCACAGCAAGAAGAAAACCATCAGCCGTCATTGATTTCTTCATTGCCTGAGGAAATCGTTTTAAGCTGCTTAGCCCGCGTCCCAAGAAGCCATTACCTAAACCTCTCTTGCGTCTCTAAAACCCTAAGGTCTCTTGTTCGCTCGCCTGAGCTCAACCGATTGCGATCCCTTCTCTACAAGAAGTCCCTTTATGTATATTCCGCGAAGATAACTATATGACCTACCGTTGGTTTACTCTCCGTCCGATTGAGAAAACGGCGATTGAGTATCGATTGGTTCCTATTCCGTTCCCTTCTCATCCTTTTATGTACGGTTCTTCAACCGTCGTGGTCGGATCAGAGATCTACTTCATTGACGGAGGCTTCGAGCGTTCATCTGATCTTTGGATTCTTGATACTCGATCTGGAAAGTTTACCCAGGGACCAAGCATGAAAGTTCGATCCTGTGATACAGTCGTGGGAGTAATCGACGGGAAGATATACGTAATGAATGTCGTTGGATTCGCAGGGCCTGATGAGGAGATCCAAGTGGAAGTGTTCGATCCAAAATCAAAAATTTGGAAATTTGCAGGGCGGGAGAAAGTGAAACCAAAACCATGGTGTCAGCAGTATATTGTGTCGCTGGAGCGGAAGGTTTACATGGTGAAATATGGTAGAAACAGTGTATACAATCCGAGAGAAGGTGGAAGAACGCGGTTGGTTCATATGGTAAGTGAGGTCCTCGCTGAATATAATCCTAGACAAGGTAGAAGAAAGGAGACTATAGAGAGGCTACATGAAATCGTGGATTGCGTGTGCGTGGTAGAGAACGTTCTCTATGCTTGTTTTGGCCGGATTGGGTTATTGTGGTTTGACACAAAGCTCAATGTTCGGAGAAGATTGGTTAGTCGTGACAGGAAGGACATGTCTCTCTTACGTGTGCAGGTGATAGTCGGACTTTTTACGGTCCGCACAATTACCCACTGTGCACAATGCCTCAATCTAATGGCATGTCATTGCAGCACTTTGGGATCGAATCCACAGGGAAATAAGAACGACGCACTAAGAATACAGGATGTTATCTAATCTAAGCAAATAATTGGGGTTGAGTTTTTATCGAACAAGTGAAACATACAGCAACAGAGAAATAAACAAGTGACAAGACACAATTGACAAACTTAAACGTTAATTAGCAAATTTAAATAAACGAATTCTCGGGTAAAGCAATCGACTCGGGTGATTCTTTAATCTACTCAAGATGCTCAAACATTCTACTAAATATCTCCTTAGGCCTTAGAACACTACTAAAGATTAATCCACGTCCATGGTATTAACCCCTATCTTAGTCATCAATCGTCATAAACTTCCGTTCGCAATTCTATGACTAACAAGCAATAAGCACAAGTCTAATTAACCACAATTCACCCTAGACATCAATTTTCCGTTGGCTAAGATATGAAAAGCACTCAATAAGTTCGTTCAAGAATCTCCTAAGAACACCTTTCGGGTGACGGGATTCCCTAGGTTCTAGATCAACTTTGTCAAGGCTAATCTAGTATTAAGAACACTTAATGAGAAAGGATTTCAAGTAATCTAGCTCTTAAACATCAAGAACAAACGTAGAATCACCATAATCTACCTTACCCAAGAATCCTAAAAGAACTACTCACACATAGCTAAATCACAAATATAAACCGTACAAATGAAAGTCATGAACAAAATAATAACAAAAGTGAAAGAAAATTCAAGAAAACTTCTCTAGATCTTCAAAGGATTGCAAATCTTCAAGAGAAGAACAAGAGAAGAACAAGGTTTTCTCTCTAGAGTTTTTATTAAAAGTGATAAAAGGTTCTTAGATCTGGTCCAAAGACCAATAATTATACAGCTTTGGGCGTCCAAAGTCACCAAAAATTAGGTAAAGTAGAGAAAGTGACGTTTTTACACTGTTTTAGGAGACTAGTTTTCGGTTTGATACGTCTTCACTATATCCGCCATAACTCTCGACCCACTGCTCGGAATGACTTGAAACCACCTCCATTGGAACGCTAACTCAAATATCTACAACTTTTATGAATACCGCTGAAGCTAAATCTGAATGAAAACCGTTCTTCTGAGTCAATATTTAGAGCACTTCGGGTGGTTTCGGCCCAGAAAATGGTCAACGTAGGGGATCGATCGATCCAGAGGATCGATCCCCCAAAAATATGAGATCGATCGATCTGGCTTTGTAGGTCGGTCTGGGAAATCTTCGATGTATGGGATTGATCGATCCAAGTTTGTGGATCGATCGATCCAAGATTGTTTCTCCACTCGCTCCTCTTGCTCGCCAGACGAGACCGTCATCACGAAAATCGGCATAACTTTTGATCGCACCGTTGGAATGGCCTCAAACAACTTCCAAATGAAAGCTAATCCATTGATCTATCTTGTGTGAAAATCTGAGCTCAATCCATCGGTGGGAAGTCTTTCATCCATTGCCAAACTTCTGACGTCTCAACCTGATCCTGCATCTCTGTTTTCCGCAATGACCTTTTTGTGGCTATTTTCACTCCTCCAACTCCTCTGACTCCAAGAACACCTAAAAATGGCTCAAACAAACCAAAAAGAATGCAAAGACAACCTAGGACATCTAAAATGCAATGCAATGCAAATGAGACTCAAATGCATGAAAACAACTCAAAAACTATACAAAGTGGAACTAAAAACCTATGAAACTAAACCTTAAAAACATGCAAAATATGATGTTATCAGCAGGCAATGGCGGAATACGAGGGAAAGCTAGCGGTTTTTAAATCCCTCGATAACTTGGGCCAACTTGATAAAACGAAGAGTGTTAATATTAGAGCATGATTAACGCACAAACCCAAATGGGTTTCTTAACCATTTGTTTAATATTAAAGTGGCTTAAGAAACTTAGGTAAGAGACCCTCATTTTTTTGGTAGAAGCCCATAGGGTTCTTAAAAAAAAAAAATATTATGTTTTATTATAAAAAAGATAATTATTTCATTAAAACATACTTAATACAAAAATAAATATAAATTTTGCCATAAATTTTCAGTTGTTATCTTGATCATGTCCAAATTTTTGCCATATATGCTCAATCAAATCGGCTTTCAATTGTTGATGCTGTTGTCTATCACGAATTCTAATTCGAACACCCAACATATTGAGAAGATTTGTAGGCATATATGTGGAAAACGTGAGATCCACATTTGAACTTCCGCTTCCTTCTCCTTGTTGGAATTCTGAAATATCAAAGTGTGTGTATCCATCTCTTTCGTCTTCTACTATCATATTGTGGAGTATGATACAAGCTCTCATAATCTTTCCTATTTTTGCTTTATCCCAAAAAAGAGCTGGATTTTTAACAATGGTAAATCGAGCTTGCAAGACTCCAAAAGCACGCTCGACATCTTTTCGGGCTGCTTCTTGATGTAGAGCAAATAAAGATGCTTTTGGGCCTTGTGGAAGTGGAATAGATTGGATAAAAGTTGCTCATTTTGGATAAATACCATTTGTCAGATAGTATGCCAAATTATACTCCCTTCCGTTGACAGAGAAATTCACTTGCGGAGCTTGACCTTGTATTATATCATAAAAAACGGGTGAGTAATCAAGAACATTTATATCGTTTAAGGTACCTGGAGGTCCAAAAAACGCATGCCATATCCACAGATCATATGATGCTACCGCCTCTAAAACGATTGTGGGTTTGCCTGAACCACGTGAATATTGCCCTTTCCACGCGGTAGGGCAATTCTTCCACTCCCAATGCATACAGTCGATGCTTCTTACCACTCCGGGAAATCCGCGTTGCTCTCCAAAATGAAGTAAGCGTTGAAGATCCTCCGCTGTCGGTCTTCTTAGGTAACCATCGCCAAACAAATTTATTATTCCTTCGACAAAATTTTCCAAACATGAACGAGCAGTAGTTGCACCGAGCCGGAGGTATTCGTCTACTGTATCAACCGCAGTGCCATATGCCAAGAGACGAATTGTTGCTGTACACTTTTGAAGTCCCGAGAGACCAGGCCTTCCGAGAGCATCTTTCTTCTGTCGAAAGTATCGAACTTCATTGGATAGTCGATCAACAATCTTCATGAACAATGACTTATTCATTCTAAAACGGCGTCGGAATAGATTAGCAGGGTATGTTGAAGCTTCACTAAAATAATCGTTCCATAAATGTATATGGCCTTCTTCCCAATCTCTTTCGATAAAAGCTCGTTTTTTTCTTGACTTGGTTGCCTCCTGATGCTGTCCATAGTCAATGAACAGATTCTCAAAAGGTTGTTCAAAAACTTGATTAAAATGTTGATCAAAATTTTCATCAATTGATCCATCAAAATCATTATCAGAAGATGAAGCCATAAAATATATTTTTTAAAAGTGGATTTAGTAAAGTAAAAGAAAAAGAGAATGAGAGAATATGATTGTTGTGTAGTTAAACGATTGTTGTGGTATCAAAGAAGAAACCACATTGGAATAGAACAATAGAAGAAGGTGAATGAGAGAAGAAATAAGTGAAAAACAACTTTGATAAAACGTTTGAATTCTTCAAGTGTGGGTTTGGTTTACAAACTAGAAATAGAAGAGTCATGAATCATATTTGTGGTGGCAAATAAACAACAAGATTTATGGTGTCAAATGAAACATAGCAAAAATACAAAACCCAATCCTTTTAAAAAAACAAAAAAAAATCCGACAAACATGGCCCCAAATCTTGTGCCGACAAAAACAATAGGAAAGGCATGTGACTTGTGTTGTTCTTTTGTGCCAACTCCCACTCATCACACCATTACGAGTATAGCTCAGCCTCTTTAGCACAAAAATCTGCTAAGTTAAGGTACGTTCATACCATTACTGAGAATGATTCTTTGGGAGCCTCTGAATCTGAACTTGTCAATGTTCCCTCTTACTTTCAGCTGTTTGATCTTAAAATCAACACCTACAATGTTATACCGAGTATACCAAAGACATAAATATCATTATCCAAAATCACAAATACAGATTTGACTAATAACCGATTCATAACATAACATAGCATCACATTACAAACCTGATACATGAAACAGACAAAGCTAAACCACAAACTGTTTAAAAAACAATAGAACAACTTATGCTGAAACCGAAACTCGAAACTCACTAAGTAGCCAACATCTCTGTAATGAGCTTTTTCTTTAGAGCTTCTTCAAACTCAGACAGAGGTTCTTTTTTTTTGCTATCAGACTGTCAAGAAGACCCATCTTCGACAGTCTCTCTTTCATTGTTAAGTCTTTCTCTTTAATGTCCTACATCCTCTGAAAATCAGACAGAGTGTTGCCTTCAACCTTCTCTCTTTTCCCTCTGGCTTTTGCTGCCTTCACACCAGGAGGACGATTGCTAGAAAGATCATCTTCGCCACTCTTCATCTCCTCTGCACCCGAGCCCGGTGATTGTGAACCCTCCTCACTCCTTCTCCTTTTAGAGGATGCATCAGTCTTTGTTGTTGAAAGCTCACACCATTTCTGGTCATTCCTCAACTCCTTCCATGCGTGTTCAAGAGTAAACTTCTTCTTGTGATCATTGAAGAAGATTTGGTGAGCAAGCTTAAGCACATCGTTCTCATTCTGGCCACTGGCCTTCTCTCTTGTTGCAGACTCATATGCACCGCAGAACTTTCACACCAAATCGTTGATCTTGTGCCACCTTTGCTTACAGTGGCTAGCTTCACGGTATTCACGTGATGCAGCCTTTGGACTTGCTGCATAGTAGGCTGCTATCCTCTTCCAGAATGCTCCACTTTTTTGCTCGTTGCCAACTACAGGGTCTTTGCTGGTGTTGAGCCAGGAACTGATGAGCAACACATCGTCGCTAGGGGTCCAAGGCCTTCTTTCTTTTCGCTCTTGAGGTGTAGACTGAGAAGAGAAGACAGGGACTTGCTCAAAGGAATCATCAAGGCGAGTTTCTTGTTGACTATTCAACAAGTCAAAAAAATTTGAGGGCTGAGAATATGGATATGTAAAGGACATATCCATTAAAAGGGAATAGAAGAGAGAAAGAGAAGAAGGAATGAAAGAAAAGATGAATCGGTTTAAAAGGGTATAGAAGAGACAAAGAGAAGAAGGAATGAAAGAAAAGAAGGACCGGTTGTAGGGAAAGAAAAGATAAGAAGGAAGGGATTTGTTTCGAACATGAAAGGAAGGAGAAGAAGCATCGGCTATTTAAAGAAGATCAAAGAAACAGATCTTCTTTAAAGAAGATCAAAGAAAAAAAAACACATTGAACACCTATCTAACCACATCAAGAAGACTTAAACCTAACTAAGAGCATTCAAAAGCTATCTAACCAAGCCTTTATTACCATTATCTAACTCTAAACAAGCATTTATTACCAACTACAAAGAGACATTGTTATGTTAAATAGAAAAAGAAATGATCTTTTGATATTTTGAAACCAATGTCATCTGAAGAAATGGTCTTAAATTTTGTTCAATACCTTCAAACTCCCTTTAGAACAAAAAAACAAAATGCATCAAAGCTCAAAACCATTAAACCGGAAATTAGATAGAAGAAATGAGAAGAGAGTGAGAAGCTAGAACAAAAACAATCTCATGTTCACGGCCCCCATAACTAGCAACACAATTAGTAAGCCGCAAGAACAAAAACAATCTCATGCAAACCATTGAAATATAAAACCGGATCAAACACAAAATCAAGTTCTGATTTACACTTAATCAAACACAAAATCCGGATCGATTAACACTTCTCTTCCACAAACATCAATTGCTAATGTCAAACACTAAATCCTACCAAAAAAATCAAAGAATCATACACTCGATCCCTAATTCAATTCAGAAGAGAAATACAACCAAAACAAAATCATCAAACCGATCGAATTAAAAGGAGGAAGAAAACAATCAAACCCAGCTAAACAAGAAAATATTCAAACCGATCTAAACAAGTAAAACCGACGAGTGAGATATCCGATAAAACCGAGGAAAGAGGGGAAAGAGAAGAAATCCCTTACCGTCGCGTCGTCACAGAGTTCCCAATCCTCCGATGCAGATGACCCAACGCCGTCACTGGCCGGAACTGTCGACGATGCCGACGCCGAAAGTGAAGAGTCGTCGCCTTCGACGGAGAGAACGAGGAACAAATTTTGCTCGGGGAAAAAATGAGGAGAGAAAGAAAACATTTTTTCTCCCCAAATTGTAGAACAACTCACAATTGGCCACGTGTCATCTAAGAACCGTATCTTACGTCTCCAAAATAAGAGACATCTCTTAACCATTTTAATCTCTTCTGATTAAATAAATTAGCAAATAAGCATAAGAGACCACCTTAAGAAACCGCGATAATCGTGGTCTTAGTATGTTCTTGTTCACGTTGGATAGGGTTGGAGAAAGGATTTGTGGGACGGTCGAGTGGTCTGGTGTTGTGGCGACAATCCCATATTCACCATATTGGGATCTGCCTTGTTTAGATGTTTCAGATTGATCGCAGCACATATGATTAATATGTTCTTGAAACGATTTATCATGGAACGAAGTTGGAAAGTAACATGTTTAAGTTTGTGGAAGGAAGCATATATTTGAAGCTTTAAAGAACATAACTTTTGAAGTTGTACGTTTATCTGTGTTAGCCTACAGTTCCCAATGGATGCTCCGGTTCCACATTCGTCACATACTCTGTTGGAACTCTGAACCAATCTCCTGCAAAAATTTCTCAAGTCCAATGGTCGTTTCACATCTGAATTGGTCCATTGTCGCGTTATCAAATTGGGTCTCATGTTCAGCGTTTACCTGATGAATAATCTAATAAACGTCTACTCAAAGACTGGTTATGCTCTTCACGCACGTAAGTTGTTCGACGAAATGCCTCTGAGAGCAGCTTTCTCATGGAAGACGGTTTCTCGGCCTATGCGAAACAAGGAGATATGGATTCCACATGTGAGTTCTTTCATCAACTGCCTCAAAAGGATTAGGTTTCTTGGACCACAATGATTGTGGGGTTTAAGAACATTGGTCAGTATCAAAAAACTATAAGTACTATGGGGAAATGATGAGGGAAGGGATTGAGCCGACGCAGTTCACGCTTACGAATGTGCTTGCATCGGTTGCTGCAACTCGCTGTTTGGATACAATATCATTTACAACAAATATACAATTGGTTATAATGATAATTTTGGATGGAAAATTTAGATAGTTTTCGTATGAAATTTTAGAAGAAGTTTTGCATGCACTGGGCGCGGGCAGCCCCCAAGTATATATATATATACTTCCTCTGCCTTCCTTTTATTCCTATGTATCTTCTTCTTCAGTTTCTGCGTTTCTCTTGTTTACTATTGATCAGTTGTTTTTTTAACCTACTATTGATCAGTTGTTTAGCGCGAAGTCAGTAATTTCATCAAAACTCTCGGATTCGTTTGTTCGCATATGTGTAAACCAAAAAAAAAACCTAGAAATCTTTAGTTTCCGCCATTGGAGGGGATTGATATTCGTGTATTTTATCACATTTGAGTCTCATATTTTTCTTTGTTTTCTTGTGTTTCTTCTTATTTTCATTGTATTTTTAATGCATTTGGGTCCTAAATTGAGTCTCATATTTTGGTAGGCATCCTAGGCTTTCTTGTGTTGTTTTTGGCTTCCTGGAGCCATTTTCAGGTGTTTGGGAGCAGCTTGGATCAAAGGAATCGCTTGGAGTTTGAAGAAGAATAATAAGGAGGATAATGAGCAGAAATAGGCACGGAATCGGTTTCAAATCCCCTAAACCGATTCGGAAGAATTTCGACGGGAATGATAGCTAGGAACGGTTTCAAACCCTCTAAGAAACCGATCCAGACCCAGGATCGGTTTGAAACCATTTTGGAAACCCGATCTGGAAGGATTACGAAGAAAATTATTGCTCGGATCGGTTTTAAACCACTCTGTGAAACCGATCCACGTTGAATCCGGGACAATTTCATCAACTTTTCACTTTCAAGCCAACTTTTCCACTTTGAAGCCAACCCATTAATTCATCTTTTGCCACCCATAAAGAACAAGAGTGCTGGACATCATCATGCAATAACATTATCACTCTTCTTTTATCTTTATGCAAGCTCATAATCTCTTTTTCTAGATCTAGATCTATATTAGTTTTCTTTATTGTAAAAAGGAGGATTCATCATCTCCTATAAAAAGGGGTGGAATCCCTCATTTGTAGAACATCCAATTTCATACATCACCCATCCAATAATAAATACAACATTCCTCTTAGCTTTTATTTTCAAGTAAGGATCTAAGGATCCAAAGTCTTCTTCTCTCTAAGAAATGGATGAGTTCCATAAACTCTCTTTTGAAGTTTTGGACAAGATCTTCATATCCATGTCATTTCTAGAGAATGATTTCTTTACCTTTCTTTCTTTTATCTTTCATTTATGTATTTTTACTATGTTTACGTATTTTCCTTTGTTGTTCTTCATGTTTATATGAATAGATTTTTGTTGGATCATGTTTAGGCTTTATTTGGTTGATTGATGGTTAGATAATGGTGATTTAGGATGATCTTGGATAAATCTTTCACTTAGGTTTTTTCTTAATGCTAGAATTGACATGATCAACCGAAACCTAGTACTACACCTAGACTAGGTAGTTCTAGTTTGGCATGACAAACCAAACTAGAATTACACCTTAAATTAGTTAGATTTTTGGTCTCATCCCATGCATTAGGGAGAGATTCGAGTAAATGGTGTTAGTGCTAGATTAGAATTGTTCATTCATTTCTTGAACTTAGGCATTTTACATCCAGAAGGAGTCAATGAATTGCTTGAACCGAACCTTTTGTTAGCTATTCATCCCTAGCCTACAGGAGTTGAGTTAGGGTGTTTAGTGAACTTAATAAACTTGTGATTAATGCTCATCAATTATTTTTCGATTGCATACGGGAGTTTAGCTTAATCGAGTAATCGATGAAGTGATTAATACCACGGGAGTGGACTAGTCAAAAATTGAAGTGTGTTCCATGTTCTAAGATAGTGTTTAATGCTTCCAAATTATTCATTGTTTAATTGTTAATCATCTCTTTGATAGTTTAAGCTATGATCCAACGTTTTTCTTTTTGTGTTTTGCTTTTTTGTCTTTTATTTTCTTTCGATAAAAAACATAAAAACCCACATACATTTTGCTCTAGATTAAAAAGTTTCTTGCATTCTTAGTGTTTCAATCTTAATACCATATGGATTGACATCTCAAGTGACATGAGTACACTTGGATAATTGAAATCGAAAAATATCTCGTATCAGGGATAACTGGTTCGTCTTTGATCCCGATTCGGTCTTTGAAACAGATTCGAGCTTTATTTTTGCTCAGGCCTTATTTCTCCGACTAGGATTTTTCTTCACATCGCTAGATCTCATCCACTGGTTGATTCTCACTTTCATAATTAGTTTTTGTTCTTTGATGGAAATTGAACTTGGAAATGTCTTTTAGAAAGCGGATAACCGGTACTTGTCGGAGCTGCACAGGTTATAGAAAAATCTAGGGTTTTCTTGATTTTGTGTATGTTGTTATATATATGTTTATAAATATGGGGTTTTGCATGTAAGGTCACTTAATTGAATTTTTATTAGTATGTTGATACTTTTTAAAACTTTAGTAAAATATAACATTTATTTCACTGTTCAACCCAATTTTACCCATGTACAGTACGACGTGTACGATAATGTACGGTACACGATATAGCAATTAATAAGAGGGGTAAAATCGTTTTTTCACACAAAAAATGACAAATATTTTTAACACTTTAAGAAATTGCTAACTTACTAATGAAAGTAGAAATAAGTGACATCATGTGCAATTATGTCTTATAAATATGTCAAAAACTGTGTTGGCACAATTGGTTGTGTTATATGTGGATTATCTCAAAGGTCTCGGGTTCAGGTTTACAAAATCTATACACGATCAAGGGTTATATTGCGGGTTGACTCGAACTTCATTAGTTTGACTTGCATTTTCACTCGGCCGTTATTGTCATCTCCGCCGTTATCATCCTCTCCTCGTCATCTCCAACTTTCCTCCACCGTCTCCGCCTCAAAATCATAAGTCATCTTTCTCTTTCTCTGAAGTCTTCGCATTGCTCCTTTAATTAGGGTTTATGGTCTCTCAAAGAATCAGATTTATCGATCAATGGAATTTTCGTCAATTTTGACTTGAGTAAATCGAATACAATTGATAATTAGGCTTTCCCTAGAGGTTTTGTCGCTGTGGAGTGAAACTGGTATTATGAAGAGTGTTTTTTTGTAAATTGATCTCGTTGGAGAGGGTTGAAGAAGGGATTCGTGGGAAGTTGGAGTGGTCTGGTAATGTGGCCACCTTCCCACATCACGCCTATAGTTTTGAACTACTCATATGATTAATTATGTTCTTTCTTTCTCTTTATGCACCTGAAGAAAGTATCGCTGGTTTTTTTTTAGGCCAAAGGTTGGATGGAGCCAAACTAATCCATGTAGTATTGGTGTTATTTTTTATTTTTTACGTTCAGTATTGGTGTAATTATTATTCAAAGTCTTGCCAAACATCAAACTGATTTTTTTTTTTTTTACATTTTTGACGCCAAAATCAACATTTTAAGCTTTTTTTTCCTCAAATTTGTCACCTTTACAGATTTTTCAATGAAATTGTTTGGTTTTTTTCGCTTAAAGAACATGTTTGTTTGAAGTTGTACGCTTATATTACTGTTATTCTACAGTTTCCAATGAATGCTTCTGCTCCAACCTTTATCTACTCTATTGGAACTCTGCACACCAATCTCTTGCAAAAATCTCTCAAGTCCAATGGTCGTTTCACAGCACTATTGGTCCATTGTCGCGTTATCAAATAGGGTAACGTTTCTGTGTCAAACTCCTTGCTTAGTATGTATGCAAAAATGTGGTGATCCAATGAAGGCAAAAGTTGTTTACGATAAAATATAATTGTGGTTAGAGACATCTCAAGCTGGAACGTACGCTCTGTTTAAGATTTTAACATTTGTATAGACCGAAGATATGAGTTTAAAGATATATTTTTTTTAAAATAGTAGACGATCTTAATATGAATTAGGTCAAAGTTGAGGGAGTTAATTATTCATTAAATTTCCCTAAAACCTGCTCCTCCTTTATAAGACGGTCGTACTAAGTTAATTCGTTTTTTTTCTTCTTCTTCTCAACGATACTATGTCAACCCCTAGCGCCTCCAACGCCGACGAGCCACCGCAAGAAGAAAACCATCAGCCGTCATCGATTTCTTCATTGCCTGAGGAAATCGTTTTAAGCTGCTTAGCCCATGTCCCAAGAAGCCATTACCTAAACCTCTCTTGCATCTCTAAAACCCTAAGGTCTCTTGTTCGTTCGCCTGAGCTCAACCGATTGCGATCCCTTCTCTACAAGAAATCCCTTTATGTATATTTCCACGATGATAACGATCAAACCTACCGTTGGCTTACTCTCCGTCCGATTGAGAAAACGGCGATTGAGTATCGATTGGTTCCTATTCCGTTCCCTTCTCATCCTTTTATGTACGGTTCTTCAACCGTCGTGGTCGGATCAGAGATCTACTTCGTTGTCCAACGTTCTTCTGATATTTGGATTCTTGATACTCGATCTGGAAAGTTTACACAGGGACCAAGCATGAAAGTTCGGCGCGAGGTTGATGAAGGCGTGGGAGTAATCGACGGGAAGATATACGTGATGAGTGTCGTCGGATTCGCAGGGCCTGATGAGGAGATCCAAGTGCAAGTGTTCGATCCAAAATTGAAAATTTGGAAATTGGCAGGGCGGGAGAAAGTGAAACCAAGACCATGGTGTATGCAGTGTATTGCGTCGCTGGAGCAGAAGGTTTACATGGTGGAAGGTGATAGAATCAGTGTATACAATCCGAGAGAAGGTAGAAGAAAGCGGCTGGTTCATATGGTAAGTAAGAGACTCTCTGAATATAACCCTAGAGAAGGTAGAAGAAAGGAGACTATAGAGAGTATACATGAATTCGTGTATTGCATGTGTGTGGTAGACAACGTTCTCTATGCTTGTTTTAACCGGATTGGGTTATTGTGGTTTGACACAAAGCTCAACGTTTGGAGAAGATTGGTTAGTCGCGACGGGAAGGAACTGTCTCTCTTAGGTGTGCAGGCAATGGCGGAATACGAGGGAAAGCTAGCGGTTTTTAAATCCCTCGATAACTTGGGCCAACTTGATAAAACGAAGAGTGTTAACATTAGTATGTTCTTGTTCACGTTGGATAGGGTTGGAGAAAGGATTTGTGGGACGATCGAGTGGTCTGGTGTTGTGGCGACAATCCCATATTCATCATATTGGGATCTGCATTGTTTAGCTGTTTCCGATTGATCGCAGCTCATATGATTAATATGTTCTTGAAACGATTTATCATGGAACGAAGTTGGAAAGTAACATGTTTAAGTTTGTGGAAGGAAACATATGTTTGAAATTTCTGAGCTGTATTTTATGTTTCTTTGAATTTCTTATGTTCTTGCTCTCTCTCTCTCTCTCTCTCTCTTTATGCACCTGAAGAAAGAGACATAATAAACTATCTTCCTTAGTTTAGACTCTTTTATTCTTATTTCAATTGCCTTATTAAAATGGGTCCAACTATTGTCGACAAAAACTCAAAAAAGTTTCATGGAAAAATTCATTCACTTTTAGCTGAAAGGCAACGCAAAATTGAGTTTTTAACGCCAAATTCAACATTTCAACGCTTTTCTTTTTCATTTCCGCAAAGTTGTCGCCTTTAGATATTTTTCACTGAAATTGGAAGCTTTAAAGAACGTAACTTTTGAAGTTGTACGTTTATCTCTGTTAGCCTACAGTTCCCAATGGATGCTCCGGTTCCACATTCGTCACATACTCTGTTGGAACTCTGCACCAATCTCCTGCAAAAATCTCTCAAGTCCAATGGTCGTTTCATTGCTGAATTGGTCCATTGTCGCGTTATCAAATCGGGTCTCATGTTCAGCGTTTACCTGATGAATAATCTAATGAACGTCTACTCAAAGACTGGTTATGCTCTTCACGCACGTAAGTTGTTCGACGAAATGCCTCTGAGAACGGCTTTCTCATGGAACACGGTTCTCTCGGCCTATGCGAAACGAGGAGATATGGATTCCACATGTGAGTTCTTTCATCAACTGCCTCAAAAGGATTCGGTTTCTTGGACCACGATGATTGTGGGGTTTAAGAACATTGGTCAGTATCAAAAGGCTATAAATACTATGGGGGAAATGATGAGGGAAGGGATTGAGCCGACGCAGTTCACGCTTACGAATGTGCTTGCGTCGGTTGCTGCAACTCGCTGTTTGGATACAGGTAAAAAGGTCCATTCTATCATCGTTAAGCTTGGCCTTCGTGGTAACGTTTCCATTTCAAACTCCCTGCTTAGTATGTATGCAAAATGTGGTGATCCAGTGATGGCAAAAGTTGTTTTTGATAGAATGGTGGTTAGAGACATCTCAAGCTGGAATGCTATGATTGCGTTACAAATGCAGGTTGGTCGGACGGATCTTGCTATGGCACAATTCGAGCAAATGGCTGAGCGCGATATCATCACTTGGAATTCTATGATTTCTGGTTTTAATCAGTGCGGGTATGATCTCAGAGCTCTAGATATGTTTTCAAAGATGCTGAGGGATTCTCTGTTGTCACCAGATAGATTCACTTGGGCGAGTGTGTTATCTGCTTGCGCCAATCTTGAGAAGCTTAGTACTGGGAAGCAGATTCATTCGCATATCATTACAACAGGATTTGATATCTCTGGAATTGTGTTAAACACCCTGATATCGATGTATTCGAGGTGTGGAGGGGTCGAGACTGCCCGGAGACTCATAAAACAAAGAGGAACCACTGATCTCAAGATTGAAGGTTTTACAGCTTTACTTGATGGGTATATCAAGCTTGGAGATATGAGTCAAGCTAAAACTATATTTGATTCGTTGAAAGATCGTGATGTAGTCGTATGGACTGCCATGATTGTTGGATACGAGCAACACGGTTTGTATGGCGAATCTATGAACCTTTTCAGATCAATGGTTGGAGATGGGCAGAGACCAAACAGTTACACACTTGCAGCAATGTTAAGTGTAGCTTCAAGCTTAGCATCATTGGGTCATGGCAAGCAAATCCATGGGAGTGCTGTAAAGTCAGGGGAAGTTTATTCGGTTTCTGTCAGCAATGCGTTGATAACAATGTATGCAAAGGCGGGTAACATTACATCGGCAAGTCGGGCATTTGACTTGATACGTTACAAAAGGGATACAGTATCTTGGACGTCCATGATTATCGCATTGGGACAGCATGGTCACGCAGAAGAAGCACTTGAGCTCTTTGAAACAATGCTGATGGAAGGACTAAGACCTGATCACATAACATATGTTGGTGTTTTCTCTGCTTGTACTCACGCGGGTTTGGTCAATCAAGGCCGTCAATACTTCGACATGATGAAGAATGTGGATAAGATTGAACCTACTCTTAGCCACTACGCTTGTATGGTGGACCTGTTTGGACGTGCTGGTTTATTGCAGGAAGCACATGAGTTCATCGAAAAGATGCCGATTGAGCCAGATGTAGTGACATGGGGTTCACTGCTCTCTGCTTGCAGGGTTCACAAGAACGTCGAGCTTGGGAAAGTTGCAGCAGAGAGATTGCTTCTTATCGAGCCAGAGAACAGCGGAGCTTACTCAGCCTTGGCTAACCTATACTCAGCTTGTGGAAAATGGGGAGAAGCAGCTATGATCAGAAAATCCATGAAAGATGAGAGAGTGAAGAAGGAACAAGGGTTTAGCTGGATTGAAGTGAAGCACAAAGTCCATGTCTTTGGAGTCGAAGACGGGACTCATCCACAGAAGAACGTGATCTACATAACCATGAAGAAGATTTGGGACGAGATCAAGAAAATGGGTTATGTTCCTGACACTGCGTCTGTACTACACGACCTCGAAGAAGAGGTTAAGGAGCAGATTCTAAGGCACCACAGCGAGAAACTAGCAATCGCTTTCGGGTTAATTAGCACTCCGGATAAAACCACATTGAGGATCATGAAGAATCTCAGAGTATGCAATGATTGCCATACAGCTATAAAGTTCATCTCCAAGCTTGTGGGAAGGGAGATAATAGTGAGAGACACTACAAGGTTTCACCATTTCAAAGATGGGTTCTGTTCTTGCCGGGATTATTGGTGAGAAAATCAGGAAATAATGCAACTGTGAAATGGAAGATCCAATGATTCTCAAATGGTCTGACTCGAGCCATAGATTCAGGTATGGCTTTTTTTGAGGGAAACCAACAAAAGTTTTCCTCTTTATTGCTTTATTTGTTATATTGCTGTGTAAGTTGCATCATCATCATTATTGAGCATTAGAATATGACGACATGGCATTTGAGTCTTTAGTACTAGAGATCATTGTGCTTAAAGGAGAAGGATATTAAGAACGATGGAGATATTTTTGGGAAAGCATAGAGAGAGAGAGGGAGGGAGGGAGGACACAATAAAGATTGAATGAAGCAGATGGTTCTTATCATATGAAGCTGGAAAAATTTTAAAGCTAACTGTGAAAAAGGTGAATCTGTTGGAGTTGTCCGAGAAAATAATACAAGTTGTGTTCTTGAAGGTGAATCTAGATACCAAATGAAATTGTATATGGGTTTACTGTTTTAACTTTTGTAAATTTCAAAGACGAACTAAGATGAATCAATGTTTGGTAACAAATTGTAAGAAAACACCTTATAGTGAAAACGTGTAGACTATAATTTCTAGAACACCTTATGGTGAAAACGTGTAGACTATAATTTCTAGCCAAGTAAACAAGGTCGTTATGCCATAAGAAGAATGAGAGCAAGTTTACATAAGATTTAACGAAAACAAAGAAACTCATACAGTTACTTACATTAGCTTAACAACTAACCTTTGATGTTTACACAAAGTATGTGATAACTAACACTAAGTTAAAACTATTGAACCCATATTTTTCATACACTAAATCGATCTGTTAACATGAAAATCAAACAAAGACTTCTAGAAAAGGAAAAGAAGAAAAACCATGTTAATATTTTAACTTTCTCGTTGCAGATCTTTCCTACTTTTGAATAATTTGACAGATTTCTTGAAAGAATTATTATGGATGATTTTTTTGCAAAATTGTTGACAGTAATTGTAGAGCTATGGAAGATCGGTTCTGGCAGACCTGCGCATACACGAGTAAGAATACAACGATAAAATTGTTTTATTATATTTTTTTTTTAACTGAATTGTTTTATTAATTTAAAAACAGTAAAAAAATATAAAAAAAGAATCCCTTCTTACAATTTTACCAAAAAAATAACCTTCTCCATATTAAATTTCTCATTTTGGATCATTCTAGACAATTTCTGTATTCTTTTTGTTAATGGTCAAACACAACGCCACATAATTTTTTCCATAGAGAAACTGAAAATGAACTCGAAACCAATCCAATCATGAAAAATCTAGCAACTTTAATATTTTGCCTTTTCACGAATATACAAAAAAAATATATCAGAGGCTTAAACAAAATAACAAATGCCTCTTGAACTAGAAGCCAGAAATTATTCACTGATGCAGAAAGTGACCACATCCTTGCAGATAATTCTTCAGCAATGAAAAAGATGTTTTATTGTTTGTTGGGGCAGTGAAACCACAGTTTTACACCTATTGAGGTCAAGACGCAAAGGTATAGCGCCATCGTCTTCGGTTCAATCTGGAATATAATAGCCTCCAATTCACCACCAAACAAATCTATTCGGTATCACTCAAGTCCAACTCTTCCAGTTGTCGAAAACATTTGGGAACATCTTGAGACTTTTGTAACCTTGCATGCTCAATTTAACAAGACCGGTCCAAGACCTTATAGAAGCAGGAACTTCTTCTACACCGGTGTTTTCCAGATCAAGATACCCAATTCTTGTAGAAATCTCAGGAAACGTTTTCAATTGTGTGCAGTGACTGAGATCAAGGTGATAGAGAGATTCCATGTTGATGTTGGTTGGAAGAACCTTTAGCTTCTTGCATCTCACCATCCTTAGGTATGTGAGACGTGAGAGATTCTGGAACCAAGTAGGGAGCTCCACCAGATTTTCGCAAGCATCGAGTATCAATGTCTCCAAATTAGGGGCATTTGACAGATTCGGGACCTCTTTCAAGTTAAAGGAGTAAGACAGATCCATTCGCTTGAGGCATCGGAGCGGCTGTACATATGAATCATGGAAGTAGACAAATTAAGAACACACAGAACATGTTTTAAGTTAAAACGCAAAATACATTAAAACTACTGAAAGCACACGTAACGATGCCATTTACCAAACTGCTGAAAGCACACATAACGAACTAAACACTTGGAGGGGGAAAAACAATAGATAGCAACTACTTACCGGAGCTCCTTCCCAAAGCTTCTCAAGATGGCTGTTCCGCATCTGAAGGTTGATGAGAAACTCAGCACGAAATTTAGGAGGCAAAAAGCTCATTGGAAATTCATCCCAACGTAGTACTCTAAGCTTACGAGGCAGATTGTTCAGACCCTGCGGCAACATCAATATGTTGTTATTGTTACCGAAAATATAAGGATTTTCGAATCTTAAGAACTGAAGACGAGGCATCGATTCAAAGGCTCTCTCGTCAATGCTTAATTGGTCCTTGATTGTAGTTACGTTGAGATCTATGCCTAGAACAGATCCAGAGCCCTGAAAAGGATTTACATAAAGCAATTGATGACCTACATATGATTAATTATCAAATGATTTGCTGAGCAAGGCGAAGAAAGACTGTCAAAACTTACTGTATTATCGGCGAGCACATCACAAATATCATGAGCATTCACCAAGAATTTACGTCTACCAGGCTCATCTATGTATTCTTTGCGGACAATTTCTTTACCGAGTTGTTCTACCAAATTATGCATCACCAAGTGTTCCTTTTCAGTAATAGATATAAGAGATTTCTCAGCTAAGACCTTAAGGCCGTGTGTGACTTCCAAGTCACTGTGCGCAAGACACTCTTCCAGGTAACTAGTGCTCTCACCTTTGAATAAACATGCTATATGAAGAAATAACTCTTTATCTTTATCGCATAAGGCCTCGTAGCTGAACCTTAAAACTTGCTCAATGTTTCCATCGAGACTTGTCCTAAGTCTAGGAAGTGCGTTTATCCACTCTTCTTTGGACATTCCTCGCAGATAAGAACCAAAAACACTTAGACCCAAAGGAAGATTACCGGCAAGTCCTCTAACTACCATGGTGAGCTCTTCGTAACCAACATTCGGGGACTTCTGACCAAAAGCAGATAGACAGAAAATTTCAAGAGCTTCAGATGAACATGGAAAATCCACGTGGTATATATTGTGGATCTCATGTGCCAGCAAAACTCGCTTATCCTTTGTCGTGATGATAATTCTGCTTCCACAGCCAAACCACTGAGTTTTGCAAGCCATGGATTTCAGCTGCCTTAAATCATCCACATCATCAAGAACTACAAGTACTTTCTTGTCTTTCAGCCTTTCTCCTGCCACACCCAAGTGCGGTATCTTCAGATCCTTCTGATCGAAGATTTTAGACAAAAATTGTTCTTGTAAATGCAACATGAACGCATGATCGTCACTGTATATTTTCTCGCGACTTCCCCTTATACTCTCCATAAAAGCAGTGTATGTAAATTTATTAGAGAGCCTCTTGTATAAAGCTCGGGCGATGGTCGTTTTTCCAATTCCTGCAGGACCCCAGATCCCAACCATCTTCACGTCATTGGATTCCAAGGTCAACAATGAACTTATCCGCGTGATATGATCCTCAATCCCAACTAATCCATCGACATCACTTGACAGTGTAGCTTTATTTAACCTGTTTGCAACATCAGTAGCCACTTTTTCGATCATGTCCGCGTCATTGTTCCTAACAATGAAGAAATCAATACATCTGGTATATCGTCATAATAAATTAAATCACAATGTAGAAAAAATATGAGCAACATTACTCAGATATATATTTGACAAACATTTACTACTAATTACCTTTAAAGACATTCCTTAATATGATGTCTGTACTAGTAGTACTCTTGTCTCTTGATGAGAATTCAATCCGATCCAGGATTATCACATCATCACAAAGAACCATTTGAACTAACTATGGACTTTCTATGCGTAGTGTTGATCAATTTTAAACTAAGCGTATACTTCAGCGTGTTAGAAAGATTCGGAGATATTAAAATGACTAACCCGTTGCTTGAATGATAACCGGCAATTTTCGCAACTTCCTCTAGAGCATGTTCCCATTTCTCAACATCGTCCACTTTTTTCCCCACACAAGTATTCTCAAAGACAGTTCCAAAAGATCCCCTCTGCTTTTTCACATCAGAAGGATCCACTTCATAGAATATGGTCATCACTGTTTGACTCGACTCTTCCCTGCATTTCATGATCTCCACTAACTCATCCAGACACCACGTTGAAGAAGCATAATTCTTCGAGATCAGGACAATTGCGATCCTCGATCCTTTTATAGCTTTTAGGAGCTCAGGACCAATCGACTTGCTCCTCTCGATATCATTATCAATGAATGGGGTGATTCCTTTCCTCTTAAACTCCTTCAGCAAGTGACTGAGAAAAGATTTGCGGACATCATCCCCGCAAAAACTTGTGAAGACTTGGTGTGTACAACTGCATAATTCGTCATTGATTGCAGTTAAGTTGGGATCTATGCCTAGAACAGATCCAGAGCCCTGAAAAGGATCCCCATAAGCTTGTTGATACGTAACAAAACATTTTATTAGTTATCAAATGATTTGCTGAGCAAAGTGAAGAGACTGTCAAAACTTACTGTATTATCAGCAAGTACATCAAAAATCTCCCGAGAGTCCACAAAGAATTTCCGTCTCCCATACTCATCTCTGTATTCTTTGCGGACGATTTCTTTACCCATTTGTTCTAGCAAATTATGCATCACCAAACGTTCCCCTTTGTCTATAGATATGAGAGATTTTTCAACTAAGACCTGAAGCCCGTGCGTGACGTTCAAGTTGCTAAGATACTTTACAAGGTTGCTACTTTTCTTACCTTTGAAAAAACATGCTATATGAAGAAATAATTCTTTATCTTCATCACATAATTCCTCGTAGTTGCACCTTAATACTTGCTCTATGTCTCCATCGAGACTTGTCCTAAGTCTAGGAAGTGCGTTTACCCACTCTTGCTTGGACATTCCTCGCAGATATGCACCAAAAACACGTAAACCCAAAGGAAGATCACCGGCAAGTCTTGTAACTTCCATGGTGAGCTCCTCGAAACCATCAAATGGGGAATTTTGACCAAATGCATATAGACAAAGGATTTCAAGAGCATCAGATGAACATGGAAAATCCACGTGGTAAATATGGTTAATCCCCTGAGCCTTCAAAAGTTTTTTTATCATTTGTCGTGATGATAATCTTGCTTCCGCAGCCAAACCACTGAGTTTTGCAAGCCATGGATTTCAGTTGCCTTAAATCATCCACATCATCAAGAACTACAAGTACTTTCTTGTCGTTCAGCCTTTCTTCCAACACACCCAAGTGATCAATCTTCAGATCCTTCTGATTGAAGATTTGTGACAAAAGTTGTTCTTGTAAATGCAACATGAACGCATAATCATCACTGTATATTTTCTCGCGTCTTCCCCTTATACCCTCCATAAAAGCAGTGTATGTAAATTTATTAGAGAGGCTCCTGTATAAAGCTTGGACGATGGTCGTTTTTCCAATTCCTGCAGGACCCCAGATCCCAACCATCTTCACGTCATTGGATTCCAAGGTCAACAATGAACTTATCCGCGTGATATGATCCTCAATCCCAACTAATCCATCGACATCACTTGACAGCGTAGCTATATTTAACATGTTTGCAATATCAGTAGCCACTTTTTCGATCATGTCCGCGTCATTGTTCCTAACAATGAAGAAATCAATACATCCGGTATATCGTCATAATAAATTCAGTCACATTAAAAAAAAAAAAACGACCAGCATTACTCAGATATTTATTTGACAAACATTAACTACCAACTACCTCTAAAGACATTCCTTAATATAATGTACTATACTTGTCTCTTGGTGAGAACTCATTCTAGGATTTTCCAGATCACATCATCACAAAGAACCATTTGAACTAACAATGGACTTTCTATGCGTACTGTTAACTGATTTAAACTAAGCGTATACTTCGGCGTGTACAAAGATTTGGAGATATCAAAATGACTAACCCGTTGCTTGAATGATAACCCGCAATTTTGGCCACTTCCTCCAGAGCATGTTTACACTTCTCAACATCGTCCACTTTTTTCCCCACACAAGTTTTCTCAAAGACAGTTCCAACATAAGGATCCACTTCAAAGAATATGGTCATCACTGTTTGACCCAACTCTTTCCTGCATTTCATGATCTCCACTAACTCGTTCATACACCACGTTGAAAAAACATAATTCTTCGAGATCAGGACAATTGCGATCTTCGATCCTTTGATAGCTTTTAGGAGCTCAGGACCAACCGACATGCTCCTTTTGATATCATTATGATCAATGAATGGGGTGATTCCTTTCCTCTTAAACTCCTTCAGCAAGTGACTGAGAAAAGATTTGCGGACATCTTCCCCGCAGAAACTTATGAAGACTTCGTGTATATAATTGCAAGGCAAAGGAGAAAGAGGCATGAAAGGATCAGATATCCCTACATAGGCTCTCTCGTCAGTGCTTAATTCGTCGTTGATTGCAGTTAAGCTGGGATCTATGCCTAAAACAGATCCAAGGCCCTGAAAATGATCCACATAAGCATGTTGATGACGTAACAAAACATATGGTTAGTTATCAACTGATTCGCTGAGCAAAGCAAAGAGACTGTCAAAACTTACTGTATTATCGGCAAGTACATCAAAATTCTCCGGAGAGTCCACAAAGAATTTCCGTCTCCCGTCATCTTTATGATCTTTGCGAACAATTTCAATACCCAGTTGTTCTAGCAAATTATGCATCACCAAACGTCCCCCTTTGTCTATAGATATAAGAGATTTTTGAGCTAAGACCTGAAGCCCAATTTTCAAGTTGCTAAGACACTCTTCCAGGTAGCTAGTGCTCTCACCTTTGAATAAACATGCTATATGAAGAAATAACTCTTTATCTTTATGGCATAAGGCCTCGTAGTTGAACCTTAATACTTGCTCTATGTTTCCATCGAGACTTGTCCTAAGTCTAGGAAGTGCGTGTATCCACTCTTCTTTGGACATTCCTCGCAGATAAGAACCAAAAACACTTAGACCCAAAGGAAGATTACCGGCAAGTCCTCTAACTTCCATGGTGAGCTCTTCGTAACCAACATACGGGGACTTTTGACCAAAAGCAGATAGACAGAAAATTTCAAGAGCTTTAGATGAACATGGAAAATCCACGTGGTATATATCGTTGATCTCATGTGCCTGCAAAACTCGCTTATCCTTTGTCGTGATGATAATTCTGCTTCCGCGGCCAAACCACTGAGTTTTGCAAGCCATGGATTTCAGCTGCCTTAAATCATCCACATCATCAAGAACTACAAGTACTTTCTTGTCTTTCAGCCTTTCTTCCAACACACCCAAGTGATCAATCTTCAGATCCTCCTGATTGAAGATTTGTGACAAAAGTTGTTCTTGTAAATGCAACATGAACGCATGATCGTCACTGTATATTTTCTCGCGACTTCCCCTTATACTCTCCATAAAAGCAGTGTATGTAAATTTATTAGAGAGCCTCCTGTATAAAGCTCGGGCGATGGTCGTTTTTCCAATTCCTGCAGGACCCCAGATTCCAACCATCTTCACGTCATTGGATTCCAAGGTCAACAATGAACTTATCTGGGTGATATGATCCTCAATCCCAACTAATCCATCGACTTCCAAGGTCAACAATGAACTTATCTGGGTAGCTTTATTTAACTTCTTTGCAACTCCAGTAGCCACATGTTCTATCATGTCCGCATCATTGCCCCTAACAAGGAAGAAATCAATGCATCCGGTATATCTATCGTCTTAATAAATTCAATCACAGTAAAGAAAAAATATGAGCAGCATTACTCAGATATATATTTGACAAACATGAACTACCTACTACTATCTCTAGAGACATTCCTTAATATAATATACACTGTACTAGTACTCTTGATGAGAATTCATTCTAGGATTTTCCAGATCATACATCACAAAGAACCATTTGAACTAACCATGAACTTTCTTTGCGTATTGTTAACTGATTTTAAAGTACGCATATACTTCGGCGTGTTAGAAAGATTAGGAAACATCAAAATGACTAACCCGTAGCTTGAATGATAACCCGCAATTTTGGCCACTTCCTCCAGAGCATGTTTCCACTTCTCAACATGGTCCACTTTTTTCCCCACACAAGTTTTCTCAAAGACAGTTCCAAAATATCCCCTCTGCTTTTTCACATCAGAAGGATCCACTTCATAGAAAATGGGAATCACTGTTTGACCCGGCTCTTCCATGCATTTCATGATCACCACTAATTCGTTCAGACACCGCGTTGAAGAAGCATAATTCTTCGAGATCAGGACAATTGCTATCCTCGATCCTTTTATAGCTTCTATGAGCTTAGAACCAATCGACTTGCTCCTCTCGATATCACCAATGAATGGGGTGATTCCCTTTCTTTCAAATTCCTTCTGAAGGTGACTGAGAAAGCCTCTGCAGGCATCTTCACCTCTGAAGCTGATGAAGACATGGCGTCCCCAGTTGCGAGACACCGAAGATGGAAGAGATAAAGGAGTAGAATCCATTAAAAAATAAACAAAAAACAAAAACAAATAACAAATAACAAAAAAGTAGAATCCATTAATAGGGTAGAAAGAGGATCAAAATCACATGGATTTTAGAGTGATGAACGAAAAGGGTTTTGTATATATTGTAACACAGAACGTTGACTTCATTGATTGAGATGTTGACATCAGCAAGAGAGGAAGCTTCGTGGATGTTTCCTATCCCCAAAATGGAACTTCAAGGAAGAAGACAATGTCGATCAAAATTGATTCCCCACAAGCAGTTTCTCGGGAAAAAGAGATCAATGTTTAGCTTACCTCCACTGAAATTGCAGAAGTCGTGACTGAATATTAGTTTATTACTCCAAGTAACTGCAGATTCATATGAATGAAAAATCGAGAAAAGGGTTCTCTCATACAGGAAATTTCAAAGGGATTCAATCAGAGAGAAACCCTCTTTGTGTCCTCCTTTGCATATATATATAAGAGAACCCATTGAATCACAGATATGAAAGTTCACTAGATAAAAAAATTCACTAGATAATCTGGTTAGTTTTGTAGGATTTTCTTAAAAAACTGTCTTATGACTTATTAATCTCTGTGTTCATCCTCACATTACATATTTTTTATATGGGCCTAATTATGTTTAATGGCCCACTGTCTTGTTAGTGACTTGACTTTAGTCACGTTTCTTTCTTGCGTTGACTCTTCTTCTTCATCTTCCTTGTTATGAATAAAAGTCTTGCCAAAAATCAAATTGATTTTTAGGAAAACAAAACAAAATCATGGAATGGATCTGACATAATTGACGATTATTGTAAGAAATACTTTTAGTTGAAAGACAAAATTGAATTTTTGACCGGTTTGCAGCCAAATCCAACGTTTGCAGTAAAGTTGTCACCTTTACAGATTTTTCACTGAAACTGGGAGCTTAAAGAAACATATCTTTTGCTGCTCCAGTTCCACGCCCGTTATCAACTCTAGTGAATTTTTGACGCCAAATTCAACATTTTAACGCTTTTTTGTTCCCGCAAAGTTGTCACCCTTTACAGATTAATCAGTGAAATTGGAAGCTTTAAAGAACGTAACTTTTGAAGTTGTACGTGTATCTCTGTTAGCCTACAGTTCCCAATGGATGCTCCGGTTCACATTCGTCACATTCTCTGTTGGAACTCTGCATCAGTCTCCTGCAAAAATCCCTCAAGTCCAATGGTCGTTTCACAGCGCAATTGGTCCATTGTCGCGTTATCAAATCGGGTCTCGTGTTCAGCGTTTACCTGATGAATAATCTAATGAACGTCTACTCAAAGACTGGTTACGCTCTTCACGCACGTAAGTTGTTCGACGAAATGCCTCTAAGAACGGCTTTCTCATGGAACACGGTTCTCTCGGGCTATGCGAAACGAGGAGATATAGATTCCACATGTGAGTTCTTTGATCAACTGCCTCAAAAGGATTCGGTTTCTTGGACCACGATGATTGTGCGTATCTTGGACGTCGGCAAGTCGGGCATTTGACTTGATACGTTGCAAAAGGGATACAGTATCTTGGACGTCCATGATTATCGCGTTGGGACAGCATGGTCACGCAGAAGAAGCACTTGAGCTCTTTGAAACAATGCTGATGGAAGGACTAAGACCTGATCACATAACATATGTTGGTGTTTTCTCTGCCTGTACTCACGCGGGTTTGGTCAATCAAGGCCGTCAATACTTCGACATGATGAAGAATGTGGATAAGATTGAACCTACTCTTAGCCACTACGCTTGTATGGTGGACCTGTTTGGACGTGCTGGTTTATTACAGGAAGCACATGAGTTCATCGAAAAGATGCCGATTGAGCCAGATGTAGTGACATGGGGTTCACTGCTCTCTGCTTGCAGGGTTCACAAGAACGTCGAGCTTGGGAAAGTTGCAGCAGAGAGATTGTTTCTTATCGAGCCAGAGAACAGCGGAGCGTACTCAGCCTTGGCTAACCTATTAATACGATTCTCCCAAGGAATCGACACTCAAAAGTTGGTAGAAGGGATAATCCTTGATCCAAATGACTCGCGAACGAACCACATGAATAAGGCGGTGGAACCGTAGCCTTGAGAACGTGGAGCAGGGTGAAAAGGGCGTGAGAATCACTCTCAATATTCCCTCCAATCTAACTCACTTTCGACGCTCTCAACGACGATCGGTAGAACGGTCACACAAAAGGTGATGGAGAACCTTTTGATTTTACCAATCGATTTTCCTCGGAATCACACCAAATAGATCGAAGGAAGATCAATGGAATCACTCCATGATCGAACTTTGAGAATCACTCCCAAAGAAAGGTTTTTTTTCCAAAAATAATAATCAAAGGTATATATTTTTATTCAGCATAATGGACTCTATAAATAGAGGTAATACATCATAAAAACGTCCATAATAATAGCTCAACATGCAGAGCATCTAGGAAAGTTAAATTCAAATGCATGTAAGAGAGAGAAATTGACAGAATTAAATGCTCTCTTTGCTAAGGACGAAAATTGATCTTATTTGATTGTTTTTTTGGCTGCATCCACTTTGTTGGGCTTCTATGATGGGCCAAGATTATAGTACAACTCAGTTTGTAGCTTGATTCTTCCTGGTCTGGTCGGAATTCTTCATTCAATGCCCGCAGGTCCGAAACGCGTAAGTTGGAGATCGCCTGTTTTGTAAATTGATTAACTCCTTCGTCTGAACTCCGTTTCATATGATTCTTCTTGGAGGTGTTCTGTGATTGAGCTGAGAATATTCTCCAAGTGGTTTCATGTGTTTATTCCTCGTGGTTAAGAATATAAGCTTCGAACAATGAACATATGTCTTTGCTGCCTCCCATGATCATATCACCTATACTCAGCTTGTGGAAAATGGGGAGAAGCAGCTAAGATCAGAAAATCCATGAAAGATGGGAGAGTGAAGAAGGAACAAGGGTTTAGCTGGATTAAAGTGAAGCACAAAGTCCATGTCTTTGGAGTCGAAGACGGGATTCATCCACAGAAGAACGAGATCTACATAACCATGAAGAAGATTTGGGACGAGATCAAGAAAATGGGTTATGTTCCTGACACTGCGTCTGTACTACACGACCTCGAAGAAGAGGTTAGGAGCAGATTCTAAGGCACCACAGCGAGAAACTAGCAATCGCTTTCGGGTTAATTAGCACTCCGGATAAAACCACATTGAGGATCATGAAGAATCTTAGAGTGTGCAATGATTGCCATACAGCTATAAAGTTCATCTCCAAGCTTGTGGGAAGGGAGATAATAGTGAGAGACACTACAAGGTTTCACCATTTCAAAGATGGGTTCTGTTCTTGCCGGGATTATTGGTGAGAAAATCAGGAAATAATGCAACTGTGAAATGGAAGATCCAACAATTCTCAAATGGTCTAACTCAAGCCATAGATTCAGGTATGGCTTCTTTTGAGGCAAACCAACAAAAGTTTTCCTCTTTAATGCTTTATTTGTTATATTGCTGTGTAAATTGCATCATCATTATTGAGCATTAGAATATGACGACATGGCATTTGAGTCTTTAGTACTAGAGATCATTGTGCTTAAAGGAGAAGGATATTATGAACGATGGAGATATTTTTGGAAAAGCATAAAAAGAGAAAATGGAATTGGAACAATTAATAAGAAAGAAAGTATAGAAGACGAAGAAGAGAATATGTTCCCTTTGTTACAAAAGCTTTTCTTTTCTGAACCATTTGACTACATTATACATAAGATACATACATATAAAGAGATGAGAAGATCTTGGTCGGCATAATATGTATGACTTAGCAGAGAGAGCCCACACTTGTTTGGCTTACGTGGCAGGTCCGGGCAGGTCAATTGGAGATGATCACATAAGAGTCACTGCCCGTTCTGCCCAGAGGATTCGTAGTAACAACTACGGGCAGCTTCACACACTGTCTCTGTCTCTCTCATCTCTCTTCTCTCTATATCTCAGGTTTCTAAACAACTCTTCTTTGATCACAAATCTCAGAACGGTTCCATTCATGAACAGAGCTCATCTCTTCTTCTAGTTTCTTTCTTTCTTTCTTTCTTTCTTTATTTACCCCGAAATTTCAGAGCTCTTTCTCCGGTACGTTCTCCTCTCTGTTTCTTGTCTTGATTACGTTAATGTTTTTTTTTTGTCTACAAATGATTGTTTTGTATGTTGTGAAAATTTAAGACCTTGTTTTCTCCTCTGTTTCTAACTGTTTACGCCAAAAATATTCTTATGGAATCGTAGGACAAGGATTATCTGTTACTGTAATTGCAGATCTAACGGTTTCCATAACTATTAACAAAAAAAAAAGTGAACCAATGGAGTGGGAAGAAGAAGGTTTGAGGTTGTCCCTGGCGCTTGGAAACGTGTCAGTGCTAAAGTGCGCCGCTTTAGCTTTAACGGCTACTGTGCTTTCCTCTTTGCTAGAGCTCTTCGCTCAGGCAAGTCTCTCTCTCTCTGTTTTCCGAACTTTATAAAAAATCTTGACCTTTTGTTTCTTATTAACAACGTTTTTATGTATTCGCGATCGCAATGAACAACCTTTTTTTTTCGATGAATCAATACTTAAATAAAAATAATTGATTTGCTGAATACATGTATTTATGGTTTTGTACAAAGGCAAATTGTACAAAACTATCTTGACCGACTTGAAGCGTTAATTCTTCTTTAGAATGGGTGGTTGGAAATTTTTTTTAAAATTTTGGTGAAATATATATTGAGTGTATAATAAATAGCTACATTAGTTGAGGAGGGTTGCTGCTTTATTGAAAAATATGAAGATAAAATTTAAAAATATATATAAATTGTGGGGTCCAAGAAAAATATCAAAAAGGTATATTCCATATATTATGCTTCTATCTTTAGTGCTAGAAGAAGAGGCCCATGTTCCGGTTCTGTATTTTCTGGCCCAGTTCAGAATTGTACGATCGTTAAACAAAACATTTCTTTTGGGTGGTCAAATGAAATATGAAATTGCAGGTCGCTGTCTTGGAGGGTGATATTAAAGAGAATGGATACGAGGTGGTTGATGCAGAGGGAGCCAATGGAAACAATGATGATGGTGATGGTGATGATGGAGGGGAAGATGACGAAGGTGGTTCGGATGATGCAGAAGGAAAGGAGACCAAGAAAGGACCGGTAAGTGGTCCTGATGGAAATGATGAACTTGGAGGAGGAGATGATGATGATGAACCTGAAGGAGATGACGACAATGATGATGATGATGATGATGACAACCATGAGAATGGTGATGATGAGGATGATGGAGACGAGGATGAAGATGACGATGAAGAAGATGAGGACGAGGATGCGGAGGCGGAGGCAGAGGAGGAAGAAGAGGAAGATGAGGAGGAGGAGGCACTACAGCCACCAAAGAAGAGGAAGAAGTGAAAACAACCGCTTTGATCTTCTAACATTTTAGATTCAAAATATCAAAACTTGTTGTGGGTTTTTACCTGAGGAGAATCTTAAGCAATCATCAGCTTTACTGTGTCTTTGTTGTTCCATATTCATAGACTTTGTTTACTGTAACCATTCTGAGATCCAATGGTACCAGCAATTGCAGCTCCTTGTTCTTCAGTCAATCTTAGATATATATATATATGCATATCTAGTGAGGTCATCAAATGTGATCAAATATACATAACAACTTCAAGGGTCATATTTAGATATCATAAAGGGTCAAAAGAAATTCAAATCTTATGGAGTCATCTCACTTTGATTGAACAATTCAAACAAAGCAAAAAAGTTTGGTCATCTGAGAATCCATATGACATGACCCAAAATAAACTCCATGACCTCCTCAGGAACACAAAGGCATACGCATCAGTTTTAAAAAAGACAATCAACCTCTTAAATAAAAACATTTTTCGCATAAGCCACGAGACCACACGGATTGCACAGAGGTCGTTAACCAATAATCACAATGATCTTACTAGATTAAGACTGGGAATTATATGAGCAATAGACATGTCTCTGTCTGAACTGTATCGGACAAAAGTGAAACTAATGGGAAAAGAAAAACGAAAAAGAAAACATACAAAAAAAAAAAACTCAAAAAGCCGACTTGATATAAATATCAGGGAATACAAAGTGAAACAGAAGAGAACGGAGATGGGAGAAGAAATGTTAAAAAGAAATCCCAGAAACTGCATGTTTATCATTCTGATGCTCAGCTCACATCATCTGCAAAGTTGGAGTTCAAGAAAACAAACCAAACATAACTTTATCAAAAGCTTAACACAAATAAAAACATATCAAAACACGAGCAATACCCAATCCTCCGGGTCATATAATCCCGAAAAAATGAAAACAAAAGAAATCAAAGGGGCAAAATATCAAAACGATAATAAAACTCAAATTTGAGAGACTAAAACGATAAGTGAAATAGCAAAAACAGCTCAATGCTAAAGTGTAACTGTCCATTTAAAGACGTCAGAACCAAAACCAGATGAGAGGAAGATGGTGAACGATCAGATTGTAAAACCCAGAGCAGTACTAAAACCAAATGAGCCAAGAAATGAATCAAAATGTTCATCCAAAAACTAAGCTCAATAACATTCGCCCCAACATTACAAACAAGAGAAAGTAACTTATAAAACAAATGGCACTAAGAAAACTGTAAAACCAAAGACTGCAAGGAAACGAAAGTAAACAAAAACAAAAATGAAAAATGAATAAAAAAACGAGACTAAGTGAAGGAAAATAAAGAAAACAAAAGCTTGGTTTCACACATCATCCGCTCATCTAATCTTGTAAAGACTCCAAGCAAGATTCATGAATAATGATTAAGGCCGTAGATGACAATGCTAACCTCCCTCAAGAACCTAATTTAGATAATTAATTCCTGTAGCATTTCCCCCTAGAAAGACCTTTATTTAGGCATTAACTAGTAAACATACTGAGAGTCATCATGCCAGCTGATATTCCGCTACTACCACAAAGCCTTAACCCATTTTATCTACATTAAGCCAAAGATCCACGGACCTATTATGAATCATGCAACATATACTTATCCAAAGACATTCAAACCAGAATGTGAGCACACATTGCAGTAAAACACAAAAGGTTACGGAGAACGTACCATGAATAGTTTGAGTAGCCATGAAACGAGCCGCCAGCATCCGAATCTTTAACATTCCCTCTTTTCCCCGTATCCGAATCAGGATAAGCATTAGGCAGACTCTGACCTCTAAAGTAAGATCCCAAAACTGATAGACCAGCACCAACGCCTGGCTCACCAATACCACCCATCTGACTCGACTGCAACAAATCATGGCTCAACCCACCATGAGTTAGAGCACTCGCCAACATCGGATACATGTAACCTCCTCCGGAGGCTGCTGCTAAAGCTGGATTCCCCAACATTCCGGTTCCATAAACCGGATGGTATTGGTTCCCTAGCATAAACGGCGATGCAGCCATTCCACCACCGGTAAATACATGTTGCCCTTGCGTTTGCTGTTGCTGGGGCTGGCCCTGATTAGCCATCAAACCTAAACTCATCTTCACCGGACCCGCCTGGTCATGCCCCTTTCCCGACGCCGCAGGCCCCATTGAAGCAAGCTGGCATGTCGCCGTTCGATTAAGAATCCTCTTCTTCGGCTCCTTAAGCGCCTCTCTTGCTCCTTTCCTCGTCTTGAACATAACAAATCCGAAACCTTTAGCCTTGCCCGTGACCTTGTCTATAACGACGGTGCACTCTTCGATCTCGCCGTAGCCTTGGAAGACTCCGAAAAGAGTCTCGCGCGTGGTCTCCCATGGAAGGCCATAAACAAAGATTTTCCTGTGGGTGACGTCACGGTCGGCGGCTTCTACGACGGCAGAATAGATCGAGGAACCGATCTGCGCAGCGGAACAAACGAGGTCGACGAGCTGCTCCTTTGAATAGGGTTGCAGAAGCTCCCGGAGCTCTTCCGGGTCGAATTCGTTCTCCGATTCCGAACCGCTAGAATCGGAGCCTGAGCTGGAACTGGAATACGGCGTCGAGGATTCAGGTTGTTGTTGATGATGAGCAGATTTATTAATAATCTTCTGCTTCTTATCGGTTTTCTTGGATTTGGATTTCACGAGTTTGCGCTTCTTAGATTTGTCTAGGGTTTTAGCCATTACAAGAGGATAAACGAGTCAAGTTTCCGGATTTTGATTTTTGATTTTAGGTTTCTTTATCATCTGTATATATGACGACTTTAGTAACCTCTATCGCTCGTTTGAGTTCAGTTTCGCGTTTCATGATTAAATACTTACCATCCAATCGCGATTTGTGACCGGTAAATTAATATGTCTTCACTTATGAACCTCACAAACTCTCGAAACGCGTTTGTAAAAGAAAAAACTCAATTTCCAGCGAGTGGCAACCACACAAAACCATGTCCAGATTAGTGAGGAACTCAAAGACATGTCCTTTTGGACCCGAGATCTTAAAGAGGGTTTTGTTTCTGTTCTTAGATCCTCACAGCACCATTAAAAAGAAAAACGAACCTCTCACAAAGAAAGATAAAAAAAGGGGAAAAAAAAACACTGTTGAAAACAAAACCATGTCCAGATTAGTGAGGAACTCAAAAGACATGTCCTTTTGGACCCGAGATCTTAAAGAGGGTTTTGTTTCTGTTCTTAGATCCTCACAGCACCATTAAAAAGAAAAACGAACCTCTCACAAAGAAAGATAAAAAAAGGGGAAAAAAAAACACTGTTGAAAACAAATGATCAAAACCAAACCAGAGCTGAAGCATACCATAGATCAGTATGAATGGATTCATATGGATAGCTGCAGAGAAACATTGGAGAGGAAGAAAAAATCCAATACAGAAAAAAAAAACTGAAAACAAGATTGATCCTCTAAGAAAACAAGGATTGGCATCGGTCATTAAAATCCAGTTTTAAAAGAAAAACCGCAAAGTCTAGATATAGATGTTCAGCCAGAGCTGTACTCTCTACTGTCCATAGAGAATGAACAGCGAGCGAGTAAACCAAGGGCAATCCAGAACATAGACAAAACAGGTGAAAACAAACTGGGTAGAAGGACCAAGGAACCAAAAACATCTTGAATCTTAGGCAACAAAACTTGGCGACTGAGATGAAAACACAAATACAAAAGAAAAAAGTGTCAGAGAAAGGCAAAAATGAATGTGAACAAAGAAAGTGAGAAGTGTATTAAAAAACCTTTGCTGGGAAACAATCAATGTTTGATAGATGGAAAACTCAACCTTATTCCTAGAAAAATCAACAGGAAGCTATCGAGAGAGTTTTGAAAAAAGCTTTTGGCAGTAAAGGAAGAAACAATTTGAAACAAGAATGTTATACCACTACGTCTGATCCTACAAACGTGTCTCAAGACAACTCCAGATGAAGATACATACTTTTAGCAGTAATGACATATAGTGGACAAAACTATAAATGTCATGACCTTCTTTTGCAGCTATAGAGACCAGACGTTTGATGGTATAACGGGAAAAAACAAAAGAGAAAACTCCATATGCGAAGCCTCAGAAGAAAACCAGCCATGTGTTTGATAGTAGAAAGGATACAGAAGAACCATAATGTGGAAAACCATAAGGGAAAACAGAAGATGGCAAACTACTTAAAACCTATAAGATCATGGTAACTGAATATTTTGGAAAAAAACAAAATATTAGCAGATTGCACTAGTTAATGAGAAAAAGACAAAAGAAAACTAACTTCAGAGCAGTCTTTTGCAAGACGAACAAAGCAAAACAAAGAGTTAAACTTCCAGAGAGAAAGAGAAATAGGAATTAAAGCGCACAACTCCCTCAGAATGAGTCATATGGGGATAAACAGCTTGTTAAAAAGACAGAACACACTGAAACTAAAATAGTAGGCTTGAAACAGTAATGTAGAAGATAAGTGAACTCAAAAACTCCGGCAATTCCCAAGATATCAATTTCCAGCTACCAGATTAGTCATTAGCCTAACCTAGAATTGAAAGTCTAATCAAAGAAGACAGCATAAATATCAAAGAACAGAGTCATACCACTTGGTCTATCTTATCTCAGATACCAAGCACGTTCACCATCAAAACCAGCACCAACACCATTAACTTCACCATTATATGGCCCCGCCATTCCCATATGGTTCGGTGGCCCCTGGTTCATCATACCCGGGCCAAACATACGATAGTTCGGTAAACCAGCAACCATCTGATTAGCCATTAGTGCACTTTGATTACCCATTAAAGCACCATACATCGGATTATAACCAGGAGGCTGAGCGTGTCCGTAAAAGGGCATGTTTTGTCCAGCATACATTGGCATATTCTGCTGCTGGTGTCCCTTATCGAAACCATGTGCATGTACATGAGCCAAATCGAGCCCAGGCAAGGCTACTTCACTCTGATTAGCCGTATGAGTAAGATCAATCTTCACAGATTCAACCGGTTCCCGTGGCTTTCCAGCCCCAGACGGCTTAGCCTGAGGCTGAGATAGATTACAGCTCACGGTGCGATTGTACATCCTCTTCTCTGGGTTTCTCAGTGCCTCTCTTGCTCCTTTACGCGTCTTGAACAGCACGAACCCGTACCCTTTGGCTCTTCCCGTGTCCTTATCCATAACCACCGAGCACTCCTCTATCTCCCCGTAGACCCCAAAAGCCGCCTTGAGATTCTCGTGCGTCGTGTCCCATCCAAGACCACGCACGAATATGTTGCGCTGAGCGCTGTCTCGATCCGCCGATTCGAGCACGGCGGAGATCAATCGGGAACCCTTCTCGGCGGTTTTGTAAATGAGGTTCACAAGCTCTTCCTTGGAGTAAGCTTCAAGCAGATTCTTTATGTCTTCCTTGTCGAACTCGAAATCCGAATCGGAAACGTTGGTATTGGTGTTGGTGTTGGTGGAAGCAATTGGGACCGTAACGGGATGCGAATCATCGGAACGGACGATTTCGGTCTCTGGCTCCTCTTCGGATTCGTCTGCTCTCTCGCGTTTCTTCTTGCTTTCCTTCGACTTCTTATGTGGTTTCTCTTCGACTTCGGATTTTTTCGATTTCTTCTTTGATTTCTCAGATTTCTCGGGCTTTTCGGATTCGGATTTACGCTTCTTAGAGATTTTCTTCTCCCTCACCTCGAGTTCTTCCGCCTCGCGTCGCTTCCTCTCCTTCTTCTCTTTCTTCTCCTTTATCTCTTTCTTCTCCTTCTTCCGATCTTCTCTATCTTTCGCCATTGTTGACGGCAGTCTCGACAAAAACCCAGAAACGAGAGAAAAAAACTCGTATTAAATAGGTTGCCAAGAAAACACTATAATTGTATATATAAAATAAAATAAAATCACTAACAAAAACGTCTGGGTGGTGTAGTCGGTTATCACGCTAGTCTCACACACTAGAGGTCCCCGGTTCGAACCCGGGCTCAGACATGTCCTATTTTACTTATTTTTTTAAATTCTTTAATTAATAAAGGTTACGAAATCGTAGTCTTTAATTACCATAATCTTTGATTAAAGAACAGTTAATTAATGTGGTCCATCGTCCGTGAATTTGAATGATCTAGAAGGGCAAAAAGGTCATTATCCTATTTTCTGCCGGCGAAGAACCGGTGCCGGGTCGTTTCACAATTACTTGTTTAACGGCAACAAACACCTTACCAACAAAAGACTCGAAAAAGAGATTTAACGAAATCGGATCGAAAGCTCGACGAACTCTCTCTTTTCCTCTCTCTCTCTGGGTATTCGTGGGTTTTACCCAGATTTAGGAATACGATGGCGGGCGAACTGGAATTGTCCCCGCTGGTTCCGCCGTCGCCGATGTTGGAACCTTCCGAGATCGATCTCGAAGCGGGACATGGTGAACAGATTCAGTGCCGAATCTGCCTTGAAACTGATGGTAATTTCTTTGAAAAAACCCTAGAATTCGCATCTCCTTAGATGGGCTGCGTTGCTTTTTGCTAGTGATCATTGGTTGGTCAAGATTGAGTTCAATAATCGGAATGATGAAACTCTTACAGATGGTAGATGATAAATGGTTCTGATGTGATTTTCTTATTAGTCTTACTGATAAACTCTCGTTAAAGACTAGTGATTTAAAACTGTGACATAGAGAGAGAGTTGTTCTAAGTTCTAGCTCATTCATTTATTGATCCATGGTCCTGAATTTTGTTTGTATGTCAGGTAGGGATTTCATTGCCCCATGCAAATGCAAAGGAACATCAAAGTATGTACATCGTGATTGCTTGGATCATTGGAGAGCTATAAAGGTTATACATTTTGATCTCAACTTTGGTCCATGCTTGGAAAGCCATTAGTGTTACTAGAAAGCTGCTCGCTTTCACTCTCCGAAGAGATATTTGCCCTATTTTTTTGTTTGTTATCCATTCCATTCGATGTATTAGTGGTAGATGGTCAAGCTAACTGAAAAGGAATTTTCCTCTAGATGTAAATTTTCGGTTTCTGTTGAATAAAAAACCATTTAAAGGCTTAAGAAGTATGGTTTTGGAGAAAAAATTCAGACTTGATATATGTTGTATGAATGATGATTAGGGAGAGTGGTGTTGTTTAGTCAGTTTTAGGGTAAACTAATGAATAGCAGATGTTAACGCAGAGTAGCCTCATTTGATTTCAGGAAGGTTTTGCGTTTGCACACTGCACAACTTGCAAGGCTCCATATTATCTGAGAGTTCATGGTGCTGGAGATAGGAAATGGAGGACACTGAAGTTTCGCTTCTTTGTTACTCGAGACATTTTATCCATATTTCTTGCTGTTCAGCTTGTAAGCATTCAATTTTCATCTCTGCTTCCTCTTCTTACATTAATTTTTCTTTCATTTGGTAATATATCGAACTCGGGTTTTCTAAATGAACTTCATCTTCTGACAGGTAATTGCTGCATTAGCCTACATGGTCTATTTCATAGATAGCTACCAGCAATCATGGCTTCGTCATATTTGGGGTTTTGACAGTGAGGTCACCTTTTATTACATGTGTGGTATGAAACCAAACTATAATATCTAAATTCTCCTCTATATAATATAGTATTTCAGTAAAACGTCTGCTAAGTGTCATTGGTAGGTGCATCCTTAGTCAGTTATTGACATGCCTAGAAATGCTAAGCCTGCTGTTGTATATAAGTCCTAAATAACGCTTTGCATCAGTCAGAATATGAGATTCCAATATAATGAGTTCTCTCTTGGATGAGTTCATCGTTCATATTCCTTTCTACTAGAGTCTCTACGTAGTGGGAAGCAAGGTTTTGTCGTACTTAATACTTAGATCTAGTTAAGGGATTGGCAAGGTTAGACATGTACTGTTAGATTTCTGGACTTCAAAGTAATTTTGTTTGGTCCTCCTGGATTTTGTTATATAGAAATTTGTGCGAAGTTATTCTTGAATTACGCATATTGAATTACATGAGGATGTTTGCTTTGTTCAGGAGCTTTACTATTCTTCGCTCTTCTGGGTCTATCTGGATGCTTCATAACTTGCTACGATCGAAGAGTTCGCAATGACTTAGCTCAGCCTTGCCGTGAACTGTGTCTCTGTTGCTGTCAGCCTGGGTACAACCTTTAATCATACTACTTTTTTTCAGTTATGTCTTGTTTAGAAAGCAAAATTATCCGCGTTTGCCTGTTTAGAAGTTAGAATTGTCCTCATTTAGTCACGTGACTGAGTAGTAAAAGGAATTACCTACCTGTAGTTGTGGTACTTTTGCCTTCTTGATTTCTGTATGGACAAGCTGTATCAGAAAATATGTTTTGTAGGCAAACTAGAGGAACTTAGTTACACAAACATTTAATAAAAATAGGAATTAGACAACTCAGTTTCTCCTCTTCTTTTGTTTGCTAAGATGCAAGCTTCGTGATCTTACTTAGAAACTAGATTTCCATATATAGGGTTTATTATCTGCCAACATCCTGCGACTAGTTTTACTATCTTGCAGCTGCTGATACATTCATTCCACGCTTTTGTAATTCTTACATCCAAACTAGAAAAGCACAAGTAGAATCATTCTGCCTTCTCTTTCTAATGCCTGATAAGATCACTAAATACAGAGTTTCACGCAATGAGAAGATACATAATTTTGTCTCTAATTCAGTTGACAGAGACACAAACAAAAGTATTTTATAGATAATCTTTCGGCTCGAGTTGACTTTACCCATTTACTGAAACATTTATATCAACAAGCAGGATATGCACAGACTGCCATCTACCAGGAACAATATGTATGTGGGCAGATTGCACCGCATGTACTGAAGGCTGTGCAAGTGCAGTTAGTGAATGTGGAGGTTGCCTTGGAGGCGCAGGGGAAGCCGGATTGCCATTGCTCTTCATAATGGCGTTAGTAGTTCTCGGTTTATTTACAGTTATCGGTATATTTTACAGCGTATTGGTTGCAACCATGGTTGGACAACGAATTTGGCAGCGCCATTACCACATTCTCGCTAAAAGAATGCTAACAAAGGTGAGATTTTTATTACCTTTTTGTGGTTTCTGTTAGTGTGTTTTGTATCATTCAATGTTTTTTATCTCTCCTTTTTTCGATATGCCATTAGGAGTACGTGGTTGAGGATGTAGATGGGGAAATGATGGGATCTGAATGGTCGCCACCGGCTTTACCGTCTGAGCATGTCCAGCAGCTTAAGACGCTTGGCCTTTTATGAAAACCATTTTGGCTTGTGATTGAAACTATGGAAGATTTTTCAACTGCTCACAGGAAAATTCATCTGACCAAGTGGTGAGAGAGAGACTCAAGAGTTTAAAGATTATGAATGTTAAAATCTTAGAGATGCTTCGTATTTGTAAAGAAAGACTCGAACTTTTGAGTCAGAGACCTCTCTCATTGACGAATTGAGCTTTTGTGTTGAATGTTTGTTCCTAACGTTTTTTATATAGGTAAATATCCACAAGTGTTGGTTCAAAATTGGTCGTGTCTTCTAGCAATTATACTACTTTTTTGTGAGCTTGTCTATTTTTTAGTACATATGATTCTCATTTTTTCTTCTCTTGAAACTGAGAAGTTATATTTTGCTAGTTTTTGGTTCAACTGATTTTCTACCATCTTTTCAGCATCTTCCTTATACATTTACGTACTTGGGTATTTCTTGCGTATAAAATATAACATATAATTCATGTATGATGAGATATGCACTGTTGTATTATTTGTTGACATTTTGGTTTGTGTGCATTAAAACTTATACGTTCTATGAGGGAAAATTATATCAAGAAAATTTTAATCTTCAGGGGTAAATTAGACTGTTTTAGTTAGTAGAATCAAACTTACATTTGGTTATCAGAAAGAAAACAAAAATTAGACTGATTTGTTGTCAACTTTTTTATAATGAAAAACAAGAAAGAATCTAGCGTTAAAGAATCTAGCGTTCATTGTTTTAGATAAGTCCGAGGACATCACGGCTGAAATGAACCTTATAACTTTAAACAAATCAAGTACATTAAAAAATATATATAAAAAAAAAACATGAAACTGAATCCAAACCAAATTGTATAGGTTTATATGGTTTCAGCTTTTGTAAAACTGATAAACCAAAACCGAAGAAAACTATACCATCGAATTACATAAGGTTTTTATGTTGTTTCTATTTTTATAAAACTGATAAAATGTGAAACCGACGAAAAAATGAACATTAAATTGGAGTATACATTACTCGAAAATTTAGTAATAGTAGACTTGATTGGTGTGTCAGGTGAATAGTAAGATAGCAGAATAGTTGTTAACGAAAATGTTTTAATTGAATATAGTTTTTAACTTTTTATAAAATAGTAGAGTAATGGTGTTTTTATTTTATTTTTTTGGAGAAAATTATACTGACACTTTTTGAAACTTTAATTACATGTATAAACACATTTTAATTAAGTACACTTTCTACGTACTTCATAGATGTGTTTTGACTATTATATTCATCTACCAATAAACAATTATTATTTACATTTTTCTCTTTCTTCTTCTCCACTTTATCTTCAAACTATATTTTCTTCTTCATCTCATCATTNACGTGGATACTATTAATGCATATTAGAATAATATATAAGTATTATAAGATAGCATGAGTTGAATAATGTATAATATGAAACCCATACTTCTTTGTCTCATTGTGTACGCTCCACCCCTCTATATATTCTCTGTAATATCCATTGTATGAATTACTCAATTATCAATGTAGTAATCAGTTTCTATATCGTTAACAGATACGCATACATATCCATATAGCTGCGTACACGTGTACCATATGTGCGTGGATACGCATATATTTGCTTACATGTGTACCATATGCGCATGGATATGCATATGTTATATCCATGCGCATGTGGTACACGTGTACGCAGCTATATAGATACGCATGTGTTCTATCTATGTGTTCGAACCACATATAAGTAAAATATTGTGAAATGAGTATAACCGTATAGATAAAAAAAATAGTTTAAAGTGAAAAAATAATTATGAAATTCTTTTTTATGAGAAAAAATAAGGAAAACAAAACATGTATGGTGTGTGGAGAAGAATAATAATAAAAAATCTAATTGTTTTTAATAATAACGAGGAAATGGTGTTTATGTCATTTTACAATCAATAAAATAACAAAAGTGTTCCATAAGAACATCTCCGACACATTACTCAATTTTCCACTCCATAATGGCATTGACTTCTTCTCCAACCTCACTCCATTTTTTACTCTACAAAGAATATTCCAAGTATATTCTCTTTCCACTTAATTTATAGATAATTTGTAGTTATACCCTTATGTTTGTCAAACTTATGAATTTAACAAATTAATTTCATTTTGTTGATTATTTTCAATAAAATTAAAATGTTATTTCAGTTCAAGAAATTTTATATAAAATAAATTACATTATACAACATAAAAAATAACAATAANAGCTAACTTTAGGTTATATGGGCTGCATCGGACTTGCGCAATATACGTTATGCATGCATGAATATTGCGCTACCAGCCGGCTATACGTTTCCCCACTAATCTCAGGAGTATAGAGGCCCATGAAGAAAACAATTCTACCATATTTTTAACTGAGAGACCTAAAGTTCAACTTGCTTTCCAAGAATCGAGTAAGTTCCAATGTTCTAAAAATCGGTTTAGACTGCCATCTAGGCACCAAAGAGGCAGTAGAAAATGGTGAGCCACGACAATTTTGCCATGGGCGTTGAAAAAATCGATTGCATTGAAATTTTTTCTAAAACTTCATATTAGGTTAGAAATTTGTAGAATAGTGGTAGATTTTTGCTATTTTGGATAAAATACGTGAGAAAAGAATGAAAACACGGAAGAATAACGAAAACTAAAAAAATACAGAAAGAATGACGTCATATCGATTGTAAATGGTACGTACGCGAACATAGGTCAAAGAAGAGGAAGATGAATGTGCAATTCCATTTCAATTCAATGGTTGTACTGCTTCTGCTTCCTTTAAGAGCTATGGTATCGGCATCAGCAACATTTTCCGTTGAACTGATTCTATCACTCTCACTTGCAGCCTAGGGTTTTTGGGAGGAACAAGATAACCCATCAGTAAATGACAAGTTTACCACTCTAATGGCTTTTACTTTTCGCTACTGTGGTAAGTCTTTTTGCCACTGTGCCACTATAACTTTCGGTTTAACTATTAATTATAATAATAAATAATCCAAAATTTTATTAAAAAAACATAATTTTTTTTTTAGTTTTTTTAACCACTTGGTCGTTCATTAATCTACGTCTGGACCGTTTAGACGCTATGCGTTAATCCATCGTCCAATTAGCGTTTTAACGATTTTTAAAAAATAACACACCACCAGCGCGCTCTAGCTTATTCTTGCAAATTTGTTTTGAGTGAGATTCGAACTCGGGAAAAGGGGGAAGGAAGAGAAAACGAGTAGTTTTCGCTTTTTCTTCATCCTAACTATCAATAAACGAGTAGTCATATTTTTAATATGTTCATAATATATAGTATAATTATTTTTTTAAATGTTAAAACGTAAAAACTTAATGAATATTTTAAATATTTAAAAATAGTGAAATCGTATTTTAAATCGTGACCAAAATGATATATCATTTATCGGCAATAATTTTTGTTGAATTGCTTGGTTGATATATTTCTGAATTTATTAATGACTTTTTTCTTTTCTACTTTTTTTATTTTCTTTCACTCTTCCCACTTCTTTTATTTCAATATTCCATCGATTTTCTTATAACGATAATTTAGAGACTAAGACAGTAGAAGGGTGTAGTTGTTTCGTTTTGTGTGGCCTTTAGGGTCAACTAAGGACAAATTGTCCCCTGCTCTCTTATTATTGGATCCAAACTCTTTGTTCGTAAGCTACTCTTTCAAGGAAGAAACTTTTAAATTAATCATATATTAAACAAGCATATGCATATAACCGCCGTAACTCAAAAACATATATATTCAGACAAGATCCCCAATACGTTAAAGAGTTTTAGAGCAGAGAATTGTTTTTTGGTTAAATGAGGAATTGAAGCTAAGTTTTTTTTTTCTTAAACACTATAATTAGGACCGGTTACAACTAAAAAAAAAACACTATAATTAGGACTATTTTTACAGAACTGTAGTTTCACACAATTGTTTTCAAGATGGGCATGGATTTTAAACCTTTGTAACTTTGTATTTACTCCTTACTATCCATTTGGGCAGGCTGATATCTAATATTGATCTACTCATACTCAAATTTGTGACGGTGCCGATATTTTATAGAACTGTGAAGCTGTTCTTTATATATTATCAACGACTAGTTGTAAGTGTAAGAGAATGGGATTCCAAATTAGAGATCTATCATTTTTCGGCGTATAAAAATAACACAATCTTGTATAAGAACATAACATGTCACTAGTAAAAAAAACACAAATACCCACGAAAGTTTCGTGGGTAATATAGAGTAATTTTCGTGGGTATAGCGTCGTGGGTAGAGAATTACGNTGGTTGACACAATAGAGGAAAAAATGGAAGGAAATTGACTATTTTTTTGGATTCCTCTATAAATCTACTATTTACAATAAATTTGCATTCCTCCAAATCATTATGGGTCCCATAAAATAAGTGAAAATAAGCTTAATTTCTATAAAATTTGTTACTCTACATAATAGAGGAGTAACACGATGGAAAAAATTGGTGGAAAAAAACTTAATTCTATTCATTTTTTTTTCATTCATTATTATTCATCATATTCTTCTCACTCACCACTATTTGCTTGTTTCAAAAAGTATGTAAGAATTAATTATGTGTGAAGAGATTTTTAGTGGAAAGAGAAAGCGGTAAACAATATAGAAAATATTTAAAAGAAATAAGAGGTATTTGTACACAAAAAGATAAGAATACCGCGTTTGATACCGCTAGTTATTATCGTTTCGGTATAGTTATCATCTGTACAATATTATCTTGTTTCCTATGTACTAAATTACCTTCATCTACATTCTTAATATAATCTACTTTCTCTACACGTTCATCTCTTATAGAACGACTCGTACTTGGCATACAATCGAAATCATTTTCATGCGAAAACCATACATAATATTGAGGTGTAAACCTTTTCCAAATCATGGGTTTGGGAGCCCATAATTATCAGCGCTGGCTCTGGATATTGTTAGAAGCCATATTTTTGGGAATATTTTTTTTAGATGAAAACATATGAGTTAGAGACGTGAAGGGTGGGAGATAAATGTAGAGATCATTTATGACATATGTTCTCCTCGGAATATCGTCGAAAATATTTTCTGACGACTTTCCATCGAGATTTCCGATGACTTCCCTAGAAAGCCACTCCGTCAAAAAGTTCTAACGAATTTTCGAGAATATTTCGGACAAAATTCCGAGAACAACCTTCTTTGGAAATTTCCGAAAAAATTTTGAGAAAACTTTCTCGTCATAAATTCTTGTCGGAAATCTATATATTTTCTTGTAGTGTCATTTTTATACCCTTTTTTTTTAACACTTTCTAGACTATTACACATTATTAGATATAATTTTGATTATATCTTATTACAAATAATGATCTACCTGCAAAATTCCACGGACGATTTTACGTTGACAACTCTCTCCGCAACACACTAATCTACGACGAACGGTACATGTACCACGTCATGATGGACACATTTACCCTTTATCCTTGTCATTTTTATAATTAGTAATTACTAAAATGATATATCCTTTACCGCAACGCTAAGGAATTGCCGATCAAACCCATTATGTTTTTAAGGACAAGCATTAATTTAACAAAACTAAATGAAAGGCACCAAGTTAATAAATTCAGAGCATTTAATTCTTATCTCAATTCAACATAAAGAAAGATAATAAATAACATAGTATATACTAACCAACATAAATTTGAAACCTTACAAGCACCAATCTATAATTTAAGTCAATATATCTTCATTCACATGAGATTTGATTTCACAGATGGCTTCATTAATTCGATGGCCTTGGATCAGATCAACTGCCACTGATTCCTGAAAACACACACATTACTTCCATATCTAAAACGAAGGAAATCAAACGGACGTTTGTGATGGAGAGGAACTTACTCAGATCATGTCATCAACTTCCTCATCACTTAGCTTCTCCCCAAGGTTTGTGGTGATGCAATCTGCAACCAAATCCATTGTCAGTTAGAAATATTCATTCGTGCAAATTTTGGACATTGCGTTTTTAACATATTTTTCTTCCATGATCAATTTCAAATCCGTGATTTAGATTCATATAATCTCTTATGTAACATCATAACTTAACACAAAACATCATAACTCTAACATAAATAAGATGATGACCTTTTACAATTGATTCTTCTCCCTTTTTCTCACATATATAATAAGCTCCTTCATCTCTATCAAAACTTAACACAAACACACACACACACACAAAAAGAATGAAGAGAATTGCTACCTATTTGAGTGGTAGCCTCAAAAATCTTTACAAAGATGTTGTGAAGAAAGCAAAAAGAAAAGGCATGGGGTCAATGATGTATCAAGAAGATGCTAATGTGGTCAAGCAAGCACTAGGAATCGAAGGAGAGATGAGTTTTGGAGAAGACAAGTTCAAGGTCAAGTATGCTTCAATGGGTTATACCCATAACGAGACTGTTCAGAAGACAAACGAGAATGGGCAAGTGGTTGAGGAAGAGAAAGTCATAGAACTTGCGTTGACGAGTTCAGAAATGAATGGGAGATGCACTCTCACCTTGGAAGATGGTTGTGACTCCCATAAGATCGTAGAGGAGGTTGCCTAACTAAGTAACGAAGAAAGGTGAAGGGTTTAATTTGTGCTAGGGCAAATTTATATGTTTAATCAGTTGTTATCATGTTTAATTACTGTGACTTTCCTATATTAATGGAAGCTCTTTTAAGAAATTTCTCAAAAAATCAATAAAATAAACGTTCACCTATCCTCATATATTCTCTTTTGAATTACGATTTGATTCTCAGATCTTCCACGTTTCCGTTTTTACTAAATTTCACTAGATCTCGAATCTTGGTGCATAATAGAGAATCTTGTAGTACAAATTTGATCACTGGGACATAACTCGACTTTATACTAAGACTATGTACAATGAGTTTTTTTTCAACACCCTAAATTTTCTCTTTTAACACTCCACGTGATCTTCTCTCTCTTCCACATAATAATTCAACACCAATTCAATTTTTGCACTCTACAATGGTTTTGTTTTATAAAATTCAACACCCTACCCCACCATTTTTATTTCTTTTTTTATTTTCTTTTATGTCTTTGTTTTTTGTGATTACAAATTATAAATAACAATTATCGATTGAAATTAAATTAAAATAATTAAGAATTCATTGATTTTGTATAATAATTTTTGTTTTCTTTTTTCTTTTATATATTAATTACAAAAATTGCAAATAATAAAGACGAAAAATTGAGATAGTCATTATAAAACAAATACATTGACGAAAAACTTAAAATATATTGATATTTGGGTAGTTAAAAAGGTAATTAGTAAAATTTTGGGTGTTAAAAGGGTTATTGTTGGGATCCAATTCAAAAGGGTGTTAAAATAACGTTTTTTCTGTGTCTAAATCAAATGAAACAAGTTTTTATTTATACAGTATAAAAAATGATGAATTTTGGTATAATTTTTTTAATAATAATTTACTATGTAATAATTGATTTCAAATAATTCGGATATAAAAAAAATATCAAGAATTCCAGCAACCAACAAGAGCACCGTGTCACAATCTAGATTTTCGACCAAAAAAAAAACAAAAAAACAAACAATTTCTTCCACTCAATCAGTGAACACCATGTGTCATGTTTTGTCCCCTCCTTTACGAATTCAACAAGTTGAATTCTTTCAACATCGTTTAATCCACCTCATCTTTTTTCTTTTATTCAACTTGCCATTGCAAGTGTTCAACAGTTGAATTTTTTTTATTCAACTACCCATTGTAAGTAGTCTAATAGAAGAAAAAAGGAAAGAGTGGAAAATTGTGGGAACCGAGGAAAATGGAAACAGAGAAAGAAGAGAAAAAAATAAACAGAAAGAAAAAGAAGAAGATGGTGAGTTAGCAACTTTGTTGATTTCAAAGTTGCTAACTCACGTGATTGTGATACATATCAAGTCAATCGATCAGATTTTGATATGTGTAAACAAAATTCTAATTAAATTTTGACATATAATATTAACAGTAAAAGGAAAATTATAATTGATTCCTTATCCTAAAAAGTAAAGTTACTAAACAAAAAGGAAAAATTGAAAATGTAAATTAATCCTAAATTCCAAATGTAATTTTTTTTAAAAGGAAAAAAATTAAAATTTGGAAAATTTTATAACCAATTCCTAATTCTAAAATGTAAAGTTACTAAACAAAAAAAGAAAGGAAAATTTATATTTATCTTAAAAGGCAAAGTTAATAAAAATAATAAGAATAAAATTTCTTATGGTTCTGCATGGAAAAATAAATATATGAGTATTTAAATAATAAAAAATAAATCTCAATCTAAAAAGAATATAAAACTTAATGTTTGAAAATATGTGAAAAAAATAATTAAAAACCAAATAATAGAATCAAAAATAGGAAAATCAAAATAAATAAATAATTTTCAGGTTTCTCTATAGATGGTTTCACATTGGCGGTTTCAACTTTATATTATTTATTTTCTTGGGAGTGTAATTAATTTTGTTTTCTATTTTTCGTTTGTAGTTTCTTTTTCACATATTATAAAATATTAAACTATACATCCGCGTACGGAGTCTTAATCTAGTTAATAACAATATACAAAAAAAACTGATGAGTTATCTACTAAAAATATAACTGGGATCATTTTCTTTCAGATATTTTTATTTGGCGATATAGGTCTAGTCAGAGAAATAATCAATTAAAGAAAGGAAGATAAAGAAAGGGAAAAAGAGAATGAGCATGAAGAAGCATAATGATGAAAATGGAATCATAACAAAACGGTCATAAAGCATGAGTCGTTTCTCTATAAATTACGACACTTCTCTTCATCATTACCAAACTCATCCTTCGCTTCTTCGTTTCACCACACTTCCTCTTTGGTCTTAATAATAATCAAATTAATTATCATAATTGAAATAGAAAACTAAAAATGTCTTCGATTGGAGCAAACTACGCACAACTACAAGTCATGCAGAAGAAGCAGAAGGAGAAGATGATGATGAAGAAGAGATTGGAGAAGGAGAGAGATGGTGGCTTAGACGGTGGAGAAGGCCTCGGAGTTTCTTCCGCTGCCACTGGAAAGAGTAGTAACAGAATATTTCCGGTCAAGGCTTCTCCGTCTTCGACTTATGAAGAAGTAGAAAGACAAGAGTGAAGTGCGACATTTGTCTTCTGTTTTAAGTTAGACTTTGTGTGTCTCTGTGTGTGATGCGATGTTATATAAGTGGGTGTCTTCTGTGTCTAGGCTTGAAGTTACGTAGTTTGTGTTGCTTTGTTGAATGCTATTGTTGGCAAATTGTATTAAAACATATTGTACTTTTCTTAGATTTCGATCATGTAAAATCTTTCTCTATTTTCAATCTATTGTGAATTCGGTTTTGGGACGTTTTTGCACAATATTTTACCAAATTGTGAGCTTGCTTAAAACACGAATGGTCTATCACTCCCAAGTGTTCTAAAAAGTGTCCTAGGTGCCGCCTAAGAACTAGGCAAAAGGGATTCGAGGCGATTTGCTTATAGGCGTACCAGCGTTAGACAAAGATTGATATTTAGCGGATTTGGCGGTCCTTAATCGATATTGAGATTAGACTCGCAATATGTTCTGAAAAATTGTCCGCCCAACAAAACCCTAGTGATCAAAAAGGAGGGAAAAAAATAGTGCACATGATAGTTACGTTCATTCATAGCAAAAAACAAAATTGTGCACATGAGTAAATGAAAATTTTATGAGCTTTTGAAGTGGTCTATAAAGTTTAACTCGCTTAATAAATTTTCCGGTAGACTATAACTGTTTTTAAGACTTCGGACTTGATTCGTAAATTAAGTTACTACTTTTGTATTCTCCTTAAAAAAGAAAATCTTTTTGTAAATACAACACAACAATTCTCTCAATCTTTTCTTTTTATTCACAACACATTACTATTATTATTTTTCCAATGATTCTCAAGTTCCTTTTTTTATTTAGCGGTATTAACCACCAAGTGACATAACTATAACAACTAGCCGTTGAAAGCTCACTTCCATGGAAGACTAGCCGCTATGCTCCTATCTTTATTTTATTTTTTTGAAATCATCCAAACAATCGCAAGGGCTTAAACTCTTCCGAATATAGATAGTTTGCTTCCACAGAAAAATAAATTTTAAAAATCGTTGGTTAATTTTTCCTCTTACTCCTTTAATTCTCCGTTTATTCTTATAAATATGATTTCAAATTCTCTGATTCACTGAATCGTTTTTTTTTTTTTTTTTGGTGTGTTTATGATCCAGGGGCAAATGTTTTTTTGAAATCGAAGAAATATGGGTTTCCGATGTTGCTTATTGAAAATGAATCCGTCAAGACATTCATGTCAAATCTTACTTTGTGAGATATCCGGTAGGTTTTTTTTAGCATTTACATGGTATAAATTTGGTTTGCGAAATTTAGTAATGTAGTTGATAAAAACTTGAACAGAACAATAGAGACACACACAGATTGAGGCTTTTGTATATATTGTTGAGATATCTGATTTTTGTTGTTGTCTAAAGAATGGCTTGAAGCTGGGAAGTTGCATAGAGTATATTATGTTTATATTACACTCTAAAACATTACACTTTCTTAGATCAGCTTCAAAAAATACGATGCAAAGGTGTGACATTTATCTCTATAAGCTACGTAGACTCGTCTTTTAATATCCTGTTTAAATTATTTCCTTGATTTCACAATTATTGTTGGTGATATTTGAAAGTACATATATGTGGCTAGATCTATGCGTTCGAGTGATACGAGTATGTAAGTGCGTAAAGTAAAGAACACATAGACTTTTTTAAGGAGGTTCGGTTTCCCTACATCCCCGGGACCTAATCCAGAACAAATCCACTAGACCAAGAGTACAACTTACAATTGCGTATGGTATCCAGCACTACGATGTCTACCATTCTTTTCTAGATGGACGAACTGTGGACACGGTATCTCTACAAAGTCTACCGCTCGGCTACAACCGACACTAACACCATCTCACATATGTGTTTGTACTCCAATCAATCTATGAAAACAGTATCAAGCCACACAAGACTTGACTATCACCCGGCAACACCGGTGCACCACCGTCTTCTCACGGCTGCAAAATCCATAGACCACCACCGATCAGATATACTAATCTTCTTCGGTGGAGCGACGCCACACGCACCTGAGTGCATCTCACCATGAACCCTAGACGCGCGCAGCCTGTATGAGACGCCGTCTTGGTATTTATATCGACCCTAAACTCTAGGATCTTTGATTTCAAGTGTTTTACCACATCAATTAATAACTAACGTGCACACTACCGCAATCATAATGGTATGTCGATGTAGCACTTTAGGATCGAATCCACAGGGAATAAAGATTACACACCAAATATGCGAGAAACAAACTGAGCTAGAGCAAAACGTTTTTGTGTTTTTTATGTAACAAGAAAGAAATCAAAATGCAATAAAGATAACAAAAGACAAGAAAGCAAAACACAAGACTCAAGACAAAAGTGTTGGATCATGAACTAAGGTATCAATGAGATGGTTTATAATCAAACAATGAATCAATTGGAAGCATTAGACATCATTCTAGAACATGGAACACACACATAAGACTAACCCACTCTCGTGGTGTCAATCTTCTTCATCGATTACTCGATTAAGCTAAACTCCCGTTTGCAATCGAAAATAATCGATGAGCATTAATCACAAGTCCATTTAGTTCACTTAACACTCAAAACATCAACTCCCGCAGGTTAGGATATGCCAAACTCACAAAAGGTTTGGTTCAAGCATTTCTTTGAAACCCTCCCGGGCGAGAAATGCCTAAGCTCTAGATATGAATGAATGAACCTAGTCTAGCACTAAACACCGTTTACTCGAATCTATCCCTAAAGCATGGGATGAAACCAAAAATCTAACTAATCTAGGGTGTAATTCTAGCTTGGTTTGTCATGCCAAACTAGCACCTACCTAATCTAAGGTGTAGTCCTAGGTTTTGGTTTATCATGCAAATCTAGCATAGAGAATAAACCTAAGTGAAGAATCTAACGAGGATCAACCTAAATCATCATCATCTAACCATCAACCAACCAAATCAAACCTAAACATGATCCAACAAAAATCTACTATTCACAAGAACACCAAGAACAATCAAAAATACATAATATACAAAAGGGATGAAGAAATTTTCTCTTTGATGGCATGAACATGAAGATCCATCAAGAACATCAAGTGGTGTTCTTGAGTTTTTCCAAGTTTAAGAAGAAGAAACTTCAAGAAGAAGAAAGAATAAATCAAAGTATATATATATGAAGAATCCTTCAAAAGTGTGGATTATACATAAAGAATCAACCCAAGAATCTCTAGAGAGAGTTCTTGGGTTGAGCACACACCCAAAGAATGAAGAACACTTCTCTAATAATAATAATCATACATACATCTGGCTCAAAACCAGTTATTAAAGAGTCTTGGTCGACCAAAGTCACCAAAAATTTGGTGGAATAGTTAAAACCACGTTTTTACACTGTTTTCGGATGCTAGATTTCGGTTTGATATGTCTTCACTAAATCGGTCATAACTCTCGAACCACAGCTCCGAATGACTTGAACTCACTTCCATTGGAAAGCTAACTCTATTTCCTATAACGTTCATGAAGATCACCGAAGCTAAATCCCAATGTAAACCCTTCATATGAGTCGATCTTTAAAACACTTTGGATGGTTTCGACCGCGGTGAGGGGATTGATCGTTCCACAAATTTGAGATCGGTCGTTCTGGGTCGTTTTGGGTCGTTCTGGGCAGTGAAACTCGTTCCAAACTTTTACGGTTTGGTGGATCGATCGTTCCAAGGGGGGAACGATCGTTCTGGCTCCTGTTTCTCCACCTGCTTCTTCTGTTCGCCAGACTGGACTGTCATCACGAAAATTGGCATAACGTTTGATCGCACCATTGTAATGGCCTCAAACAACTTCCAAATGAAAGCTAATCCATTTATATACCTTGTGGTAAAATATGAGCTCAATCCATCGGTGGGAAGTTCTTCAACCAATGACAAACTTATGACGTCTCAACCTAATCCTGCATCTCTATATACCGCAATGACCTTTTATGATGACTATCCTTACTCCTCCAACTCCTCTGACTCCAAGAACACCTGAAAATGGCTCAAGCAAGCAAAAACAAATACAAAGACAACCTAGGACATCTAAAATGCATTGAAATGCAAATGAGACTCAAATACATGAAAATATCCCAAAACTATACAAGGTAGAACTAAAAACCTATGAAACTAAACATTAAAAACATGCAAAATATGGTGTTATCAATCTTCAAGTGATTCGTATAGATACAACTTGCTCCCCAAGTTTATCTACTTACCAAATCTGTTACACCGGATATACGTTCCAGTGATTTTATCCAGCTCAGCAAGCCACTTGCCATGTCAGCTTCTGCGCCACGCCAAGTCCTTGCCTCCTGATACGACGATTGACTCATCGACTGACTCATCGTCTGATACATCCTTTGATGTATCCAACTGCAGTCTTCATGATCGCCACAATGTATTTCCATCTTGTGTCGATCATTGATCATCACTTGCACAAAGTGATGCCTTCGTATCCGCTCTACTTGCACCTGTATCAGATACTGCCTCATCAACTGCGTCAAATATGTCCAGTGTCTCTCTGAACTGCCACACCATGTATATTGATTATGTCTCTGTCTAGCATATGTAACATGTCATGTTCCCACAGGTCACGCTTTAGCCCCACGTCATCAGTTGTTCTGTATTGCTTTCTTGTATCACTTCGTGTGCTACTTCTAACTGATACAACAATTGCTTATGTAACACGTCATGTTCCTACAGCTATATCATGTTCTTTTCTGACAGTTTCTCAAGTCAGTCAGCACAACACTTTCAATATTTTTACAGGACACAACCAAATTTCAGGTTTTATATACCAATTAAGTGTCGTGAAATTTTAATTACTTCAAATGTTTGTGTTGGGTGAATGCATCATTGGCTCTCCATCTAATTTCCACAGCTGCTCCAAGACATTATAAGATCAACTCAATTGCATTTTCCAGTAGACAGTAGAGATTTGGGTACTAATTGTCAGAAGCTTATCTGTTTAGGATTGAGTTTGATGGTCCTTATCTGTTTTAGTTTTGGGAAATCTTTTGTTTGACGTTTAAAGAGTTATTTTTCATCACCCTTTTCTCTCAGACAGACAATCATATGACTTGCCAAGGTTGGTAAAATATTTGGCCTATCATTTGTAGTTAAAACTGTTGTACTGATTATGATTTTCTGTTGCAGGGGTTTTTATTTTTATTTTTTTATACAGGAGTAGGTTAAGCTCTTCATAATTATGATAACAAACCTAACATGAAATCTAGTCATTTAAATATTGGAGTTTTCATAAGCTCAATTTGTCTATACATTATATTGATTTTTTTAAACGGTTTTAGTTTTGCCGTTAACAAAGTTTACTATTCCGTTAAAAAATTTGACGGCGCGTACTCGGGATTGATAACGGGATATTTTCGTGTCAATTATCCCAAGTGTACTCATGTCATTGTAGCACTTGAGATGTCAATCCATAAGGGGTTAAGATTGAAACACTAAGAATGCAAGAAACTTCTTAATCTAGAGCAAACATTGTTTTTGGGTTTTTATATATTTATGAGAAAGGAAACAAATGCAAGAAGGAAAACAAAACACAAAGACACAAGACAAAAGTGTTGGATCATGAACTAAACTATCAATGAGATGGGTAACAATCAAACAATGAATCATTGGGAAGCATTAATCACTATCTTAGAATATGGAATTTACAAATATGACTAATCCATTTCCATGGCACTAATCACCTTGTTAATTATCTAATCAAGAACAAATTTCCATTTGTGATTAAATATGAACAAGCATTAAGAAACAATTCCAATTAGTTCACTAAACAACCTAAA
>PKMM01044599.1:149485-222510 GCA_002933915.1 Eutrema heterophyllum | reverse complement strand
CGCTACTCCAAATGACCTGAAACCACCTCCATTGGAAAGCTAGCTCAATTATCTACGACGTTCATGAAGATCTCCGAAGCTAAATCCAAATGAAAACCCTTCATATGAGTCGATCTTTGAAGCACTTTGGACGGACTCTGTATTTTGCTCATGAGGAGCTCACATCGGTGTGTAGTTGACCGATGCAGCTCCCCGAGGATTCTCCTGTGTGTTTTCTGGGAGTCCACATCGGTATGCATCACCCCGATGCACCATACCGAAATGACTTCTGTCTGAGTCCATTTCGCGCCAGACAAACGTATGCTCAGTGAAATGGTGATAACTTCAGCAATAAAACTCGGAACGTGATGAAAACCTCCGTTGGAAAGATGACTCAATCCCCTACAAGTTTCATCAAGGGATCCAAGGCTAAATCGGATCGCAAGGTCTTCTTCTGAGCCGATCTTTAAAGCATGTCGGATGGCCTATGCATTTGCCTTCAACACTTTTCTTCTAAAAGTATGTGCTTCATCTTTTCTTGCTCTCTTGTCTTATTTCTCATCCATGCTCAAGTCTTTCCTTCCCTTTGGCTCCAAGAACACCTAAAAAGACCACAAATGCAATGCAAATGCAAGGATACACACCTATGACTCTAAAATGCATGACAATGAGAAAAAAGACTTAAATGCATGAACATATCTCAAAACTATACAAAATGAGATTAAAACATATGAAAATAAAGACTTAAAAACATGTAAAATATGGTGTTATCAGGGATCCATTCTGAGGGTTTTTTCTGTTAAAAGTTCCAAGTTGAGGGTTTAAAGTGCTAGTGAAATACTTCGGAGGTTTAAAGTATCAGTACGTATCACTTTGAAGGTTTTTTATGCGATTTTCCCATTGTAAAACAGTAAGTTTTTGATTAATTTGACAAAAAAAATCTTCTAACGATTTTTTTTTCCCCATCTTCCACTTATTCATGACCCAAACCTCGATTTTAGATTGTTTATTTATTCACAAAGTAGATCATTTACGACTCAAACGAATTAAAAATTTTAGGTTGTTGATAAATTAAAAGAAACTTGAATGGTTTACATAGTTGCTAAAACTAACCAAACATGAAATCATGTTATTTTGACCGTTAGAAGTGTCATATGTTAGATTTGTTTTTACGATGTATTGTAAGCTACTCTGTTTATGATTAATTTGACAAAAAAAATCCATCTAACAAAAAATACTTCCCATCTCTCTTATTCGTGATCTGAACTGTGACATCTCAAACCCAAGGATTCCAGAAAAAAACTTAACTTGTAGAAGAAGCAACGTCTCAGACTACTTAAAATGATTAAAAAAAGGTCTTTTAAACTGTAACTCACTCCTTTTAAACCGTCGCCAAGCGCCACCGTGAAGGAGAAATCATCATTATCATCGGAAAGAAAGGAGAAGACATATCCGACCAGTTTTGGAGGGAGAGATCATATTACAAAAGCTGTTTGGTAAGAAAATATGTGATCCTTAAATCTAGCTGCCTGCAAAAGATATTTTTTTTTCATTCATGATTGAGATATATACGCGTTTGTGCATTGTACACATCTCACCAGTTTGACGAATTGAATTGTTTGGTTGGACAAACGAGTTTGAATTGAGCTGAAACTTTTGAAAATTTATCACATTATGCGCAAAAGTTTCAATTCAATCCGAACTTATTTTCCCAACCAAACAATTCAACCCTTAGGGTTTTGGGTCTCAAGCCTTTGGGCTTTACTTATTTTTCTTGGACCTCTGTGATATATCATGGTTTTTACCCCTTTTAAGCCATGATATAAGTCCGTTTTATAGAGTCTTTCTACTATTTTGTAGTGTTTGAGAGTCTTTTACAGGTTTTAGCACGTTTGGAGCATAATTTGAGATATTAGAGCTTTTTGGAGCATTTTGGAGCAAAGCAGAAGTTCGTGTAGCTGAGTACCCGATATGAAGCCTCAGTATCGATCGATACTGACTAGTATCGGTCGATACTCACTGCAGCAGGACACAAATCGCGACTTTTATGAAGAGTTAAAGAATTGCAAAATTGCCCATAAGACTTTATTATTTACAATTTAGCCCAAAACGTGTTTTAGGATTATAATTAGGTTTTTCAGCCACTTTTGTTGATTACGCTCTATTCTGGTTTTTGGAGAGACAACTCTGAACTCCTGTTGCTATTTGATTTCTTTGATGATCTATTCAATCATGTTGCTTGTTTCATTCTCCATGTCTGAGTAGATCCTTTGTTAGGTTCAGGGTTCTCATAAGAGTTTTCTCTGAATGTTAGGTTAATTAGTTAATTAGGATTCACCATCTGAATTAGTTCTTCACCATAGGTTGTTCTCATAGCTAATTCTAGGTTGACGAATCTGGAACTTAGATCTTAGGATATTAGGCACGAGAGTGCGATTAATTACCTGATAGAACTTAGGGTGAGCAAAATAACTATTCGCAAAGAGATTTGGTTTAGTTGTTTTGTGAACAAATCAAACCTGAACTAAAAGCTGGTTTAGACTTTAGGATTCGCAAAGAGATTTGGAATTCTAGGATTTAGACTTAGATAGTTTTCGCAACGAGAGTTGATTAGCTATACTTTAGTGATTTGAGTTCAAGAACCGCGCTAAATCTGAATCCTATTAGTTAGTTTATCTACATTCATTGAATTCCTGAGAAATACTCTGAGCCTATCCTCTTTCCAATTGAATTACAACTTGTTTAATTTACGCACTCGCATTTAATTACATCTTTTGGTTTATCTTAATTTGAATCTATATAATCTATTGCGTGATATATGGAGTTCTTGTGTTCGACCCCTACATATACTACAACAATTGCTTTAATACTTATAGGGTATTAATTTGAGCATATCACTCGGTCATTAAGTTTACAGTTTTGTACTTAGGTTTCGAGTTAGGCTTTCATTAAATCTTTCCCACTTGGCTTCGAGTTATCCAAAACAGGCTCAACTCTTTCTTTCTTTCTTTCACTGCCCCGACACTTTCTTTGGCCGCATACACAAGAAGTGAGTCGTAACCCAAAGATTTAAGTAGCTCGAGATATTACTTTCTCTGCAAATTAGAGTTTTTCAGAACACTTATCATTTTAACTGTTAAAAGTGCCATAAGTTCAATTGGTTTTCACAATGTATTGAAAATCAGTTTTTTATATAATTAAATTAACAAAAAATCATCTGATTAGATAATATTTTCCACTTCCCACTTATTCATGACCCAAATCTCTTAAAGATTTATAAATGATCTCATCTATGACCCAATCCGATTAAGAAATTATATTGTTGGTGTTATAACCCAATCGGACAATTACCAGCTCCGATTACGTTCAACTTCAACGAATCACCAAGAATCACTCACTCTCTCTCTCGAATACGAATCGCAAATCAAGAACGATCAGGAAAGAAAGAAGAACAAAGACACAAGCAAAATTGGTGACCCAGAGTTCGCTCTCGATGTGAGAAACTACTCTCTGGGGCCAGGTATCAACCTAGCAACTTCACTAGATCGAAGATCACGAGTCTAAAAAAAAAAAAACCAGAGAGCTCGCGAGGAAGAAGAAACGTCTGTAACAACTAAGTCAACGACAAAAAAAGACTTTCCCTTTTATATTATAAGGGATTACATCAAACCGGAGTAAAACAGACATTAATTAAACCAGCTCCACCGATAACCAGCTTCAATGTTTAACCAATGCTACCCCGAGAACAATTTGTCTTTGTACCAGACTTGATATTAGACCAACTTTCAACATTCTCCACCTTGGGCTAATATCAATCTGAAATCATCATCTTCCGTAAACACCCATCTCCGAACTCTCCTGTGAAGTCAACCTCTGGATCTACACCACCTGACTCACCCTCTGCTTCTTGAAGCCTTGGTGACTTTGAGTAAATCTAACGCATAGTTAAATTTACCCACCGGAACCACTTTCGTCAATATATCAGCTGGGTTCCTGCTTGTATGTATCTTCAATATCTCGACTTCTTCATCTGCAATTATGTCTCTGATAAAGTAATACTTCACAACAATGTGTTTTGTACGCTCGTGAAATACACTGTTCTTCGACAAACATATGGCACTCTGCGAGTCACACCATATCTTCACTACTCCATGCTGAAATCCAAAGTCCTTAAGCAAACCTTTAAGCCAAATGGCTTCCTTTACTGCCTCTGTCAACGAGATATACTCTGTTTCAGTTGTTGACAAGGCTACCACTGGTTGCAAACTCGATTTCCAGCTCACAACATTACCACCTACTGTGAAAACATACCCAGACGTAGATCTTCTCCTATCTAAATCTGCAGTAAAATCAGAATCACAATAGCCTTGAATCTGAAATTCCTTCTCTTTCGTATACACCAACTGGACATCTATCGATCCCTTGATGTAACGCAACAGCCATTTTACAGCTTCCCAATGTATATGTCTTGGTCTACTCATAAAACGGCTCACTAGACCTATTCCATAAGCTAAATTCGGTCTAGACCCTACCATTGCATACATGATGCTACCAACAGCTGAGAGATAAGGAGTTACCTCAGTGTATATGCCCTCATCATCGTTTTTGACTGAAGACAATTTGAAGTGAGCTCCAATAGGGGTTTGAGAACTTTTAGCATCACCCATTTTGAAGTTATTTACAACTTTCTTCAAATACTCTGACTGAGACAACCTGAGTTCCCCTTTTACTATGTCTCTGAAAATATCCATCCCGAGTATCCTTCTTGCAGCACCTAAATCTTTCATCTCAAAAGTTGAACTCAACTCTCTTTTAACCTTTTCAATATCTGACATATCCTTTGCAGCCAGCAATATATCATCAACATATAATAACAAATATATATAACTTCCATGAGCAACCTCTTTCACGTAAACACACGAATCATGCTAGCTTTTACTAAATCCCTATGACTTGATCAAATCTTTTGTTCCACTGCCTTGGAGACTGTTTTAAGCCGTACAAAGATTTCTTGAGCAAACATACTTTATCTTTATTTTCTGGATCTTCATACCCTTCTGGCTGATACATGTACAGATCCTCCTCCAAATTACCATGAAGAAAAGCAGTTTTGACGTCCATTTGCTCCAATTCCAAGTCAAAATTAACCACTAAAGACAACAATGTCCTTATGGAGACATGTTTCACCACTGGAGATAATACTTCCTGGTAGTCAATTCCCTCCTTTTCTGAGACACCTCTTGCTATAAGCCGAGCCTTAAATCTGTATGGCTCAATTCCTTCAATTCCTGGCTTGACTTTGAAAATCCATTTGCAGCCGATGATCTTCTTGTCTTTAGGTCTGTCAACCAAATCCCAGGTCTTATTCTTCTTCAAAGACTCCATTCCTCATCAGATGCAACATTCCACTTAAGCCAATCTTTACTTGACCTTGCTTCTTCAAAATCTCTAGGTTCTTCTACATTCATCAACTCTGCCATTGACAATGCAAACATTTCCTCTTCATCACAATCATAGTCTTGATACCTTACTGGCTTTACAATGACCCTCATGGATCGATCTCTTGCCACCTGATAGTTCGTAAGACCTGCCCTGACTGAATTAGTTGACCCAGGCTGTTGTTCCTCATCTTCATTATCATTGTTCTGTACTGACTCATGAACAACTCCACATTGATCAAGCTCCTTTGTACCTCTTATTGAACCGTGTACTGGTATACTTTCATACACCTTTTCAGACGTGTCACTGCCCTTATTCTCTTTGTTTTGAACCGACACATCAACTTGAAGCAGATCCTTGTAAACATGTTCTTCATTGAACTTTACATTGCAACTGACCACAATCTTTTTTTCTTCGAGTAACCATATCTTGTATCCCTTAGTTCCTGTAGGATAACCTATGAATACTCCCTTGACTGCCCTAGGCTTCACATTCCCTTGATTCGCATGCACATAGGCAACAGACCCAAACCTCTTCATGTGCTTATAATAACCTGGTTGCTTTCCCAACCATATCTCTTCAGGAGACTTGAAACCAACAGCAGATGACAAAGACCTATTGATGATGTATATTGCAGTTGCAGCTGCCTCAGCCCAGAACCTTTCTTCAAGACCAAATTCATTCAACAAACACCTGACCTTCTCCATTATGGTTCTATTCATCCTCTCAGTAACTCCGTTTTGTTGCGGAGTATATGTGCATGTCATGTGTCTCTTAACACCATGCTTTCTACAAAACTCATCAAATACATTATTACAGAATTCTAACCTATTATCAGTTCTCAGACATTTCAACCTCTTATCCACCTGATTTTCAACTAAACTCTTCCATTCACAGAACTTAGACACAGACTCAATCGCGGGATCTCCATATGACGCCTTCTTCGACTCAGACTTTGTTACTGGAACTGTGATGTCGAAGTCGTCACTAAGCACCACATCCTTCAATCCCGTGACACCGAAGTGAGCCATCATACGCGTGGTCCACATCGAGAAATCTTCCTTGCCGTCGAAACACACCACCTTCGAGTCATCGTCGTTGCCATAAGATCACAACCGAAGGCTCTAATACCACTTGTTATAACCCAATCGAACAATTACCAGCTCCGATTACGTTCCACTTTGACGAATCACCAAGAATCACTCACTCTCTCTCTCAAGTATGAATCGCAAATCAAGAACGATCATGAAAGAAAGAAGAACAAAGACACAAGCAAAATTGGTGACCCAGAGTTCGCTCTCGATGTGAGAAACTACTCTCTGGGGCCATGTATCAACCCAGCAACTTCACTAGATCGAAGATCACGAGTCTCAAAAAAAAAAAACCAGAGAGCTCGCGAGGAAGAAGAAACATCCGTAACAACTAAGTCAACGACAAAAAAAAGACTTTCCCTTTTATATTATAAGGGATTACATCAAACCGGAATAAACCAGACATTAATTAAACCATCTCCACCAATAACCAACTTCAATGTTTAACCAATGCTACCCCGAGAACAATTTGTCGTTGTACCTTGATATTAGACCAACTTTCAACATTTGGATTAATTAGAAACATGAATGATTAAAGCTTCTACAAGTGGTATGTTATAGAGCTCATGTTCGGGTTATTCACACTTCTCAAAGCTACTCATTAAGTCTAAAGATAGAAGTCTTAAGTTTTTTAAAGGATGCATAACAATGCGGAAAGAGAACAAACATTCGTTGTTTTAACACGAGTCTAACATTGTGAGAAAACAACTAATATTCTTCAAATACTTCGGGCCTGCCTGTGAGATCTACAAGATTTATGCTTCCTGGGTAGTTTTTAGGGTTCAAGAAAGTGAGGCATTGAATATGTTACTAGAAGAACCAAAGAAGATTATTTTGGTTTATGCTCTTGGGATCATAATTTTCATGATTGTTGTGAAAATGTGGCATGAAGAATAATTGGCATTTGCACAAAAAAGAAGAAGAAATAATTGGCGATGACGAAAGAGCACATGTGCATCATATGGTTAATCATAATTGTGCATATCATATGCTTTCATGGGCATATAGTTGTCGATAGAAACAAAACATGCGTCGAGGAGAAAACTACTTAAAACTTCGAATCTTTGATTCCCATGTGCTCTTTTGCTTTCACACGTTATTTATTTTACCATCTTCTTAATTTGTTCCCCCGACTTCTCTCACTTTCGGACAAAAAATAATTGCTGTCATATTTGGACAAGATAGAAAATATCATGTCAATGAAATAATTTAGATGTGAAGGAAGCCATACATAAAAAGTGTTCAAACTTTATCCATGGGAAGATAATTCGAGATGATTGTGGTGGTGTTGACAATTGTTTTTAAAATTTTTCCTTATTCGATTTGGTGGTACATAGATATCTTTCCATCCTCATCGTAATGGACTAATTAATCAAGTTTGGTAACAAATCAACATATAGGGCCAATAACAACTTGCAAATCTTAACTTATTTTCTTTTTTATTTATCGAATTGGGGACTATTCGGTTAGTTCAGTAGCTCGATTTAACCGAATATAGTACATGTATACATATTTATAAAACCTTAAGGTTTCTTTTTTGGCATAAACAATGTAAGATAATTCTTTTTTAAGCATTTACAACTAAACCTCCGGTCTATTTTCGATATTTTTTTTGTAATTATTTTCTATATTTAATAAAGATTATACTGATTTATCAAATCATTTTTCTTAATATCGTCGCCGTGTCATAATTTAGATTAAAATTCAATAATGTGCATAAAATTAAAATTAAAATAATAAATACATGTCTCTTACTTGCAATATCATAATAGCGATAATTTACTCCTTTTTGACATCATATTGATGATTTACTTCCATAATCTAAATTTACAGAGTATAGTTAAGTTTATAAAATGTACAAAATTGCCTGAATTGAATTACTAGTCACTAGAACAAGTGAACCAAAGGTTTCTATATTTTGTTAAAATTTTGTTTGCGTGAGCAAAAAGTTTCTAATTAATTCACTGAACTCAATTTCCTCATTTATTATATTGATCGATTTTAATCAATTACACTCGCTGTTAACGAGTCGTTGTTTAGTTCTATGGACTCAGTAGCTAAGCCGAGCCGAGCTGAGCCGATGATTTATTCCACTTTCTGTCGGTGGATAAGCCGGCTCCGATCTGAGAGCACAGTCTCACCAGCCCACACACAGCTCACTCTCTCTCTCTCCTCCACTTTATCCTTTTTTAGTCAAATTACAGAAGAAAGAGAAACCTCTCTGTCTCTCTCTCTTTCGCGTCTCTCTATCTCCTCTTCTTCGCTTCTCTTCTACGAAACAGACAAATGCAGAGCTGATTGTGCTTTCTCCTCCTTCATCTCGCATTTTTCCTTTTAGGTCAGTTCGATTTCTCCATCTGTGGATCTATCTGCATGCTTTGGTATCGGATATTTTGTGTTTGATTTCAGTGAGAGATCCGAGTCTTTTCTCCGATTATAGATTAGATTTTCCACCCCGATCTGAGTCCTACATTCAATTCCCTGTTGATAAACTTTCCTGATTTAGCTTAGTTCGAATCTGGAAAGTAAAGGGTTTCAGTATAACGATTTGGATCGAGATTCTTACAGTTGTTGTACAGTTTAATTTCAGTTAGATATTGATCGGTTAGAATTGCATTGAGCTTTTCTTACTTGTTTGTATCCTATTTTGTTTCTGGCGATTCAGATTTTAGATTGTAAGAATCCTTATGTTTTATTTTCATCTGATCTCTGCTTGCATGATGATGGAGTATTTTTTTCTGCAGGGGCGTTGATGTTCTGACGATCTTGTGTGTAGATCTGGGTAGGGGCAAGGTCTCTGGGTCTACGTTTGATTGAGAATCTTGAAGTGAAATAAAATATGACAAGTGCACTTGGATGGAGATTTGCTTCTCCTAATGGAAATGGCCTTGCCCCAAACGAGACGGTAACTAGTTGTTTTAGCATTTACTTTAGATTTCTCATATTGGTTTTAGAGTGGGTTAATATGATAAATAATCATTACAAGAGCTTATTGAAAAGATCACAGTGCGATATTGCTGAGCTTCGGAATGGGATATGGTTTTTCTTCTAGAAAGCCTTCCTTTTCTTGTGTTTTAGCATGATGATTAAGCTGATATAATATTCCTTGAGTTTTACTCAGATTTAGAGTTGTACTGAAGCTTGACCTGAGCACATTGTTAATTAATTCAGTGGTTCGTTTTGCTTTAAATGGTATCTTGTGAGTCATCTTATGTTTTGTTTTCGCATTTGTTTGAGTATCTCTTCGCTGCTTCCTTCTTGTTTCATAATTTTTTACTTCTACGTTTGCATCCTGCAATAAAAATGTCGAAATTTCCCTTATTTACAACCGAAGCCTAAACCAATGGACAATAATACAAATGCGACATAAACAATTGGCGTTGTTTCAGTCTGTTATATCTGATAGAGTGTCATGATCTAGATGATAGTCGGTCACAGAATGCTTTCCATTGCATTGGAGCAAACGTCTTACAAGTTATATATACTCTTTTAAATTATTTTCTGTTGCCTGGTCATTATTACAGGAGAGAAATGGGGATATGAAGATTCCAGATTCAGAGCCCCCGACCCCACATTCAAGCACAAGGATGAGTTTGAGGTAACACAAATTTGTATTTGGTACTGCATGGGAGCCAATCAGTGTGAAATTTTTTAGGTCTTATCAGTATTTGTTGCACCGCAATCTTGGTTTATCAGCGAGTTTCAAAATCAATATATCTGGATTAGTTTCCTACGATATCCTTTCAAATGAAACCATTTAAGTAGAAAGGCACACCTTTTAGCGACTAGTATCTAACATTTCCCCATCACCTGCAGAGAGCGCACAACCAGCATGGAAGATCCAGATGGGACATTAGCAAGTGTTGCCCAATGTATTGAGCAGTTGCGCCAAGGTTCATCATCTGCACAAGAAAGAGAATACTGCCTGAAGCAGTTACTGGACCTTATAGAAATGCGTGAAAATGCATTCAGTGCTGTCGGTTCACACTCCCAAGCTGTGCCAGTGCTTGTCTCTCTTCTCCGATCAGGTTCGCTTGGAGTGAAGATACAAGCTGCAACCGTCTTGGGTTCACTCTGCAAGGAGAATGAACTTAGAGTTAAGGTGTTACTTGGGGGATGCATTCCCCCATTGCTTGGTCTTCTCAAGTCCAGTTCAGTGGAAGGGCAGATCGCTGCAGCAAAGACAATCTATGCTGTTTCTGAAGGTGGGGTGAAAGATCATGTTGGATCAAAAATATTTTCCACTGAGGGAGTTGTACCGGTTCTATGGGACCAATTGCGCAGTGGAAATAAGAAAGGAGAAGTTGATGGTTTGTTAACTGGTGCACTTAAGAACCTTTCTAGCACCACAGAAGGATTTTGGTCTGAGACAATTCGAGCTGGGGGAGTGGATGTACTTGTGAAGCTGCTTACAAGTGGGCAGTCAAGTACAGTATCTAATGTATGCTTCCTTCTTGCTTGCATGATGATGGAGGATGCCTCTGTTTGCTCCAGTGTATTGACTGCGGACATTACAAAACAGCTTCTCAAGTTGTTAGGATCAGGTAATGAAGCCTCAGTGAGGGCAGAGGCTGCTGCTGCTCTCAAGTCGCTTTCTGCTCAATCTAAGGAAGCAAAGCGAGAAATCGCTAATTCTAATGGTATTCCTGTTTTAATAAATGCAACAATAGCTCCATCGAAAGAATTCATGCAAGGTGAATATGCGCAAGCATTACAAGAAAATGCAATGTGTGCCCTTGCCAATATTTCCGGAGGTTTGTCATATGTCATATCGAGCCTTGGTCAAAGTCTTGAATCTTGCTCCTCGCCTGCTCAGACTGCTGACACTCTTGGGGCGTTAGCTTCAGCATTGATGATATATGATGGCAAAGCAGAAACTACAAGAGCATCAGACCCATTGGTCATTGAGCAGACTCTGCTGAAACAGTTCAAGCCTCGTCTACCATTTCTGGTGCAAGAACGCACCATTGAAGCACTAGCAAGTTTGTATGGGAATTCCATTCTCTCTGTTAAACTTTCCAACTCGGATGCAAAACGTTTGCTTGTTGGTCTAATAACAATGGCGGCTAATGAGGTTCAAGATGAGCTTGTAAAGGCTCTTCTGATGCTGTGTAACCATGAAGGTAGCCTGTGGCATGCACTACAGGGCCGTGAAGGGATCCAATTGTTGATATCTCTTCTGGGTCTTTCATCCGAACAGCAGCAAGAATGCGCTGTTGCACTTCTTTGCCTTTTGTCTAACGAAAATGATGAAAGCAAGTGGGCCATCACTGCTGCTGGAGGTATACCTCCACTTGTTCAAATTTTAGAGACGGGGTCTGCCAAAGCCAGGGAAGACTCTGCCACCATCCTTAGGAACTTGTGCAATCACAGTGAAGATATACGCGCTTGTGTTGAAAGTGCTGATGCTGTCCCTGCTCTGCTATGGCTACTAAAGAATGGTAGTGCCAATGGTAAGGAAATTGCTGCCAAGACATTGAATCATTTGATTCATAAATCAGATACTGCAACAATCAGTCAGCTTACTGCTTTGCTGACCAGCGATCTACCTGAGTCTAAAATGTATGTTTTGGATGCATTAAAAAGCATGCTTTCTGTGGTCCCATTCAGTGACATGTTACGTGAAGGAAGTGCTTCAAATGATGCTATTGAGACCATGATCAAGTTGATGAGCTCTGCAAAAGAAGAAACTCAAGCAAATTCAGCCTCAGCTCTTGCAGCTATCTTCCAGAGCAGAAAGGATCTGCGTGAGAGCGCTCTAGCCCTCAAAACTCTCTTGTCGGCTATAAAACTTTTACAGGTGGATTCTGAGAAGATCCTTGTTGAGTCTTCCCGCTGTCTGGCTGCAATTTTACTTTCAATCAAGGAGAATCGCGATGTGGCCATTGCTGCCAGAGAAGCATTGCCTACTCTGGTTTCTCTTGCCAACTCTTCCATTCTAGAAGTTGCTGAGCAAGGAATGTGCGCATTGGCTAATCTTATATTGGACAGTGAAGTGTCAGAGAAGGTCATTGTTGAAGAAATTATTTTGTCAGCCACTAGAATCTTACGTGAAGGTACAGTGTCTGGGAAGACCCTTGCAGCTGCAGCAATTGCTCGCCTACTTAGTCGTCGCAGAATGGATTCTGTATTGACAGATTCTGTGAACCGTGCTGGAACAGTGCTTGCCTTAGTGTCTCTTCTAGAGTCTGCCGATGGAAGATCTGATGCAATATCAGAGGCCCTAGATGCGCTTGCTATATTCTCAAGGTCAGGAGCTAGTGGAAATGTAAAGCCAGCTTGGGTTGTCTTGGCTGATACTCCCAACACTATGGCCCCAATAGTCTCATCTATAGTGAGTGTTGCTAATCCCTCACTACAGGATAAAGCTATTGAAGTACTGTCCAGACTTTGCCGGGATCAGCCTATAGTTTTGGGAAACATGGTCAACAATGCCAGAGATTGCGTGTCATCTATAGCTAAAAGGGTGATAAATACCAGGGACCCGAAAATAAAAATCGGTGGAGCAGCTATTATTATCTGTGCTGCCAAAGTTAACGACCAGAAAATGATAGAAAATCTGAATGAGACACAGTTGTGTTCCAAATTCGTTCAAGCACTTGTGCGGATTCTAGATTCATCGCAGATTTCTGTGCAAGATCAGGAAAAGGATGAGAAAGATACTATCTGCATATGCATTCATCCCAAAGAAAAGGAGGAAGATGAAGAGGAAGAGGCAACAGAAAGTAGGGAGGGATCCACTGGGGCAACAGTTATTTCTGGTGACAATTTAGCCATCTGGTTGCTCTCGGTTCTTTCTTGTCATGATGAAAAGAGCAGAGCAGTAATACTGGAGTCAGAAGGCATCGACTTGATTACTGACAGAATAGGCAACCGTTTTCTGCAGGTATTCAACTCTCTTATAGATTACAATCTTTTGAGATCACAGCTTATTAGAAGCATACAAATTCTATATTAAGAATCTGTGCTAGCAGTTAACATTCTAACTAATTTTGGGACGTTAGGTTGTTGTTTATATTGCTTTAACTGCTAATACTTTATTACATTTCAGGCTGATCATGGAGAAGACACCAACATTTGGGTTTGTGCTTTACTGCTAGCCATACTTTTCGAGGACAGAGAAATCACTCGCGCTCATGCAACAATGAAAGCTGTTCCAGTGCTCTCAAATCTTGTGAAGTCAGAGGAATACGCTGACAGATATTTTGCAGCACAAGCACTAGCCAGTCTTGTCTGTAACGGTAGTCGGGGAACTCTTCTGTCTGTTGCAAACTCTGGTGCTGCGGCTGGGTTCATATCGTTGCTTGGTTGTTCTGATGATGACATAAAAGAACTTTTGCAATTGTCACAGGAGTTCATGTTAGTGCGTTACCCAGACCAAGTTGCCCTTGAGAGGCTTTTCCGAGTTGAAGATATTAGAGTTGGGGCTACTTCACGAAAGGCGATTCCCTTACTAGTTGACCTTCTTAAACCAATTCCTGACCGCCCCGGCGCTCCTCTACTCGCACTTAATCTTCTAACTCAGCTTGCTGGAGACTGTCCACAAAATATGATTGTCATGGTAGAGTCAGGTGCTCTTGAGGGCCTCTCAAAATATCTTTCTCTTGGACCTCAGGATGAGCAAGAAGAAGCTGCAACGGTTCTTTTAGGCATCTTATTTAGCAGTGCTGAAATTCGAAGGCACGAGTCAGCATTTGGCGCTGTCAGCCAACTTGTAGCAGTTCTGCGTCTAGGTGGAAGAGGAGCAAGGTACAGTGCAGCCAAGGCATTGGATAGTCTCTTTTCTGCTGACCATATAAGAAATGCAGAGTCTTCTAGACAAGCTGTTCAGCCATTGGTAGAGATTCTCAATACTGGTTCAGAGAGGGAGCAACATGCTGCTATTGCTGCACTTGTTAGGCTGTTGAGTGATAATCCATCACGGGCACTGGCAGTTGCAGATGTAGAGATGAATGCGGTGGATGTTCTCTGCAGGATCCTTTCTTCAAACTGTTCTATGGAACTGAAGGGGGATGCCGCAGAGTTGTGCTATGTTCTGTTTGCAAATACAAGGATTAGGTCTACGGTTGCTGCAGCTCGCTGTGTTGAGCCTCTCGTCTCTCTCCTTGTGAGTGAATTCAGCCCTGCCCAGCATTCGGTTGTACGGGCATTGGACAAGCTTGTTGATGATGAACAACTGGCTGAACTAGTTGCAGCCCATGGTGCTGTGGTTCCTCTTGTTGGCCTTCTCTATGGTAAAAACTATGTGCTTCATGAGGCTATATCAAGGGCTCTAGTAAAGCTAGGTAAGGACAGGCCTGCTTGTAAACTGGAAATGGTGAAAGCTGGAGTTATCGATTGCGTACTTGATATTCTCCACGAAGCTCCGGACTTTTTATGCGCAGCATTTTCAGAACTGCTTCGCATCCTTACAAATAACGCTACTATTGCAAAGGGCCAATCTGCTGCGAAAGTGGTGGAGCCACTGTTCAATTTGCTGACGAGGTTGGAGTTTGGAGCTGACGGACAGCACAGTGCTCTGCAAGTTCTGGTAAATATCTTAGAACATCCACAATGCCGAGCTGATTATACACTTACACCGCACCAAGTGATTGAGCCGCTAATTCCGCTGCTGGATTCTCCATCCCCAGCAGTACAGCAATTGGCAGCTGAGCTTCTGTCTCATTTGCTCTTCGAGGAGCATCTGCAGAAGGATCCATTAACACAACTTGCGATCGGTCCCTTAATCCATGTTCTTGGATCTGGCATACACCTATTGCAGCAGAGAGCTGTGAAAGCTCTCGTTAGCATTGCTCTTACATGGCCAAATGAAATAGCTAAAGAAGGTGGTGTGAGTGAGCTGTCCAAGGTGATACTACAAGCCGATCCATCGCTTTCCAATGTGTTATGGGAGTCTGCAGCATCAATTCTGGTTATCATCTTGCAATTTAGCTCCGAATTTTACCTGGAAGTTCCTGTTGCTGTTCTCGTACGACTGCTTCGTTCTGCATCTGAAAACACCGTGGTTGGTGCACTTAACACTCTTCTAGTGTTGGAAAGTGATGATGGAACCAGTGCGGAATCCATGGCCGAAAGCGGTGCCATAGAAGCTCTTCTTGATCTTCTAAGGTCTCATCAGTGTGAGGACACAGCAGCGAGACTGCTCGAGGTACTTCTCAACAACGTGAAGATTAGAGATTCAAAAGCCACCAAGAATGCAATATTACCCTTGTCCCAGTACCTCTTGGATCCACAGACTCAAGCTCAACAGGCGCGATTACTGGCAACTTTGGCCCTCGGTGATCTTTTCCAAAACGAAGCACTCGCTAGAAGCACCGACGCAGCTTCTGCTTGCCGTGCTTTAGTCAATGTCCTTGAAGAACAACCTACAGAAGAAATGAAAGTAGTGGCTATATGTGCTCTGCAAAACCTTGTTATGTATAGCCGGTCCAACAAAAGAGCGGTTGCCGAGGCAGGTGGTGTGCAGGTCGTCTTGGATCTGATCAGTTCCAGTGACCCGGATACATCTGTTCAGGCTGCAATGTTTGTAAAACTACTCTTCTCTAATCACACCGTGCAAGAGTACGCATCTAGCGAGACCGTCAGAGCAATAACTGGTGAGAAAAGTCTCGGGCTCCTTTTTTATCGTTTAGATCTGCTCTTCCTTACTGTTCATCTGATATCTCCGATGTTGCTTCCTTTTAATTTGCAGCTGCTATTGAGAAGGACTTATGGGCCACTGGAACCGTGAATGACGAGTATCTAAAAGCTTTAAACTCTTTGTTTAACAACTTCCCGCGTCTAAGAGCCACCGAGCCTGCAACACTTAGTATACCGCATCTAGTTTCATCCCTCAAGACAGGGTCAGAGGCAACTCAAGAAGCTGCGTTGGATGCATTGTTTCTTCTCAGACAAGCTTGGTCAGCGTGTCCGGCCGAAGTTTCTAGGGCCCAATCAGTTGCTGCTGCAGACGCCATCCCTTTACTTCAGTACCTAATCCAATCAGGTCCACCACGGTTCCAGGAGAAAGCCGAATTCCTCTTGCAGTGTTTGCCAGGTACTCTGGTGGTCACGATCAAACGCGGTAACAACATGAAGCAATCTGTTGGTAATCCGAGCGTGTTCTGCAAGATAACACTCGGTAACAATCCTCCTAGACAAACCAAGGTAAGAAAAGACTCATCACCCCTTCTTCAATTCACTGTGACTAGTAATTCCCCAAGAAAGCAACCGTATCTTTCGATTTTTTTTCAGGTGATATCGACAGGTCCTAATCCAGAATGGGACGAGAGCTTCTCGTGGTCATTTGAGAGCCCTCCCAAAGGTCAAAAACTCCATATTTCATGCAAGAACAAGAGCAAAATGGGAAAGGTATATCATCAAACTAAACTTGACTCATATTCGACAGTTCCAAGTTTTGCAGTCTATTGGGTTTTTATCTGAATCAGTGGCTTTTCGCCTGTGTTTTTCTGCAGAGTTCCTTTGGGAAAGTAACGATCCAAATCGACCGGGTGGTAATGCTGGGAGCAGTTGCAGGTGAATACAGTTTGTTACCGGAAAGTAAAAGTGGCCCCAGAAATCTTGAGATCGAATTCCAGTGGTCTAACAAGTAAAAACACCACTTCATTTTTCTTTTTTTTGGGGGTGAGAGTTATTCAATCAAAGCTTTTCTTTTTTTGGGCCAATTTTTCTTATAATCGTTTTGTTATTGCGAAATGCTAGTAGTGTATATAGTTTGTATTTGTAATGTAATGGTTTGGTACAACTGGGGGTTTCTTTATCTTTCTGACTGTTTGTTTGTTAGTGATTCAATTCATTTGTAACAACATTTTCATTTATTCATCTTCTGGTGTGCCTTTAAAGTTTAAACTTAAATGAGTTCAGAACGTTTTTACTTTAACTTTCTTTCTTTTTTTCTATACAACATCGCTTGAGCAAACTGAGAATTTTGGGACCAAAACGAATGGGAAGAGAGTTTTGGACCATAGTCAGGAAGAAGAAGTGTGATGATCAAAGTTGGGAACTGTTCCATTAAAATGGTGGCTTACGGATGGTTTGTACTTTGTACACAGGAAATAAGGAAAAAAATTGAGATTGCATTGTGCATTGGAGAAATGCAGAAGCGCTTGGTTGTTAAATTGATCTTGTGGAAATCCGCCATTGGAGACTCGAGAAAGTTCTAGAGTGCAATCAAGGTTCAAGACTGAGTTCATCCCTTAGAGATTTAATCTGTGGAAGGCTAACAATATGAGAACTCATGACCTAAATTTGAGATACGTCAGACTTGGCAGTTGGAATAAATTAAAAAAAAAAAAACCAAAGATCCAATAACAAACGAGTAAACAAACATACTGTAAACACAATTAGACAAATGCATTGTAAAACTCGACAAGAGAAAAACGAGAGGCATAACATAAGGGGAGAAGTTGCAGAGAGGAGGCAGAAGAACCTCACAAAGACTTATTGTCATGGAGCATGGTTTACATAGATCGAAATTACAAGCGAACTCCACCGGTTCATCTATGTCGCAAATGCCGTCAGGCAACGATCTCCGGCGAGGTCAACACACATCTATGCCGGTCCATGGCATTATGCCGAGTAGGCGACCGCCTAGGGTCCGATAAAAAATTTATGGACTGTTGTGGAGTTTTACTAAAAAAAATTATGAGCATTCATTTTTGTAATCCAAAAAATTAAAACTGTTCGTCTTCTTCCTTAGTTTGTGTTTGTATCGTTAAAGGTTCCTACAAATCTCTAAATTGGTGGTGCTGTCAATAGCTTTTTTCGCTTGCGATTTGTGAGGATCAAGACTTATTCGGTACGAATTAAGTTAATAAACTCTCGTTGTTTTAGTTTTTAAGAGTATATTGAAATTTTCTAACTTCTAAACTTCTATCATCTCTGTTTTTGGTTTTTGAATTTAATTGGACAGAGTAAACAGTTGGTATTATTTGTCGGTTTGATCAAAAAACACATGGCACATTTTTAATTTTCAACTAGGTCCTCTGATAAGCATGGACCGACGCTGGACTATGCATGACCTCTGCCATGGCGATGCGAGCAAAAGGAATTCAACGAATATAAAAAAAACTCAAGATTAAGATCCTATCTGCTTATCACGGGCTTTTTTTGGCCCATTCGGAGAAAAGTAACAAAAATTGGAGAAACTTCTTGAACCCATGAAATTTTGGGGACGCTTGAGTGGTTTGACAATGAGCCATATGGTCTCCTGTGCTACTACTGTTTGGTAAACCCTTTTATATTCCAGAGATAACAAATTTTACTTTAATCGTGAGTCCTTTTGGTGAAAAAAGCAGCACCATTTTCTACGTCATCAGTCTTAATGGCTCCATTGTGAGACATGAGAACTCTGTATATCCGCTTTGAACAAACCTCACCTAACCTTATGTCTCCTCCTACTAAACCTTCCACCTTCAACTCTTTCAGTAGAAACTCCTTCTCATGTTCCTGTTTCCAATATTTGCTTCAGAAAACCGCTTAAAAAAATAAACCGAGCAAGTCAAAATCCGCACGTTTTACTTACCGATTTGCTAGGATCCATATAAACCTTAAGAAGAGACTTCATAGATGGATATTTCTTCCACACTGCTACAGCGTATCTTGGCTGCACCTTTGGTATTGCTACTAACGCTTTTAACCTGTAGACAACAAGTAAATATCGCTACTTAATTAAACAGATTCAGAGAGAAAAAAAAAACACCACCAAAAGTGAGAAATAGGTTTTATTTACTTTACCATGGACTCTTTTTAATCAAGTGTTTGTCAACTGAATCTTTGGAGACTAATGCACCATTAGCGTTTACTGATAACATAGTTAATTTCTTCCTGTGCACCAGACAGTAGAGCCATGATTAGTCTACTTCAAAATCATGCAGACCAAGACATGAAAGATGTGTTATATAAGTTTATCTCACGACGTGCCTACTGCCCAGTTTTTCATGATAAGCTTTAGATGTGAGAGCTTTATTGCATTAAGTCAGTAATTGCATGGATCTATATATATATATATATATGATTTGGAATTCATGGGTTTCTATCAAGAGGTGATTGGTTTAAAGGGATCCTCCAAACCAACTTAATGATTTGGGGAAAGAAATTGAAACTATTATCCATCATGATATCGGGATCGAACTTTTCGGAAATAAAATCAAAAATAGTGTAGGTATTAGTACCTGAACTGGCAAGAGGCTAGACTGCTTGTTAAACCAACAACATGTTCAGCGACCTCAGCCTCGTCTACACAGTGTCTGGAATGTACTCTAACATAATGAGTAGTTAATTTTGCAAGTACCTGTGTAATAAACATCAAATACCACAAGAGTAAGTACGTGTAAGAACGCAAACAAAAGAGCAACAAAGATGTTTTCTTTCTAATAAACATTTCTAAACACATGCCCATTAGGTACTGTAGTACCTCATCGATAGGAGGCCGTCTCCAATTTCCCGGGTTCTTGTACTCTTCCTTTTCCCTAAAAGATCGGTTTTTTCTGTTTCAGGATGGAAACATTGAATTAATACAAATTTGCTTTATCAAACTTACCTTTTCTTTACGTAGGACATTAACTTATTGGTGAGGCAGCACACCGAATAAGATGGGTATTGGTCCTGAACTCTTGAGATGTTTTCTAGAAGCCTTTCATTAGCAACAAGATTACAAAACTCTTCAGCCTCATACACAAGTAAGACATAACGAATCTTAGGCCCTTGGGGAAAAACCTGCAGCATAGTAAAGAAGATGCAAATTAACAGTAAAATAAGACACTGGGTTTAGCCTAGTAATGATTTTCCAAAGCCCTTCAACTCATAGCAAAAGGGATTCATTTCTAATATTTCATAATATGTAACTCAAATGTCAGGTGTTATGAAGTAATATTTGAACGACCTCTTTCTGATAAACAATTATCTCATTCTTAAAGATGGAAGTTGAAGAATTTTTTTGAAGGAAACACTGGTTTGATAAACAATGCCCAAATGCATGGATCTGACACACATAATAGAGCAACTTGAACTTTAAACAGTTATTTCAAACCTCCGGTTATTCAAAGACAATCCAGAGAAAGCTTTGACTACCACTACTAAAGATATAAATAAATTAAACTTGCAACACAGAAGAGTGCAATCCATAAATCAAAGAATTTTTGAAACACATGTTGAACTAGCATGCTAATCCTCACAATATACAAGGATACGGACCAGACTGGGGAGCTGATTCTAGTTGCAAGTTCTGATTTCTAAGAACTATTTTTCAAACGTGTCAGTTGGGAGACTCAGGATGCAAGCAAGTAAATTAACACTAAAGTTTTTTGAAAATCCAAAGCGACTGAGACATTATCGTACCGGAGCAATATCTTCTGGAATTGTCATCGTCCACACAATGGATCTCTCAATAGGATTAGGGGCTACACGGAATGTAATGCCTTTCTCAGAGAACCTTGAAAGCAGAAGTCCTATGTTAACATTATACCACAGGAACTCAGTGTCTATACTTAAGTCACAAGCCAGCCAGTCATATGATACAAAAAAAAGTCAAAGAGCAAACATCTAAAGCATATGTTGAAGGATAATACAGAGATAGAGAAATTCCTTACCTCCAATGGATCCTTCAACCACTTTTGTATCAATCTCAGCAACAATAGATTTAAGGGCTAACTTTCCCTTTTCCCATTTCTGCTTTTCCTTCTCCAACTTTTTACGCTCAGCTTCTTCTGCTTTCAATGCTGCTTTCTGTAATTTATCTTGCTGGATGATGGAAGCCAGTTAACTATTGATCAGGAAACAAAATAGAAAAACCATGTAAAGAACACTTACCTCTTTTCTTAACTTCTTTTCCTCCATTTCATGGATTTTGTCTTCCTTCGACGGTCGCTTTTTAGGAAATCCTACACCCGGGTGAGTTGTAGTTTTATAACTTCTGATCTGCCTTTTTTTACCCATTCTCTCGATGCTTATATTTTCTTTTTCTTGGTCAGAATCTACCTGATTTTTTTGAGTAAATCAAAATAGCAGCAGAAGCAAGCAATTTCAATGTGTATACAGCTAGTACCATTTAGAAATAAGAGTAACACAAAATTACTAAACAAAATGAAAGAAACAACTTGAGCACACCCTGAACTCTTAAGACACAAACTAATGACACGTTATGGGAATCGAGAATAGTCACATCCTCTATAAGACAGCTTTGCAAAATCACACAACAAATAGAGTCAAAAGTTCGTAAATCCCGTACCAATGATGAACAATATGGTACTAGTTCCTTGCAGATAAGTACCTCGATAGTATCATTGGTCAGCGAAGAGCGAAAACTGACTTCATGCATCCAACTAGTATTGTCATCTGAAAGAAAACAGCAACCCCCATTTATAAGTGGACAAGACAAATGAAGTTCATCACCCACAAGAGTTTGGTTTTGGGTTGAGCATACCAATGTTTGGCTCAGTTATTCTAGTATTCGCTTCAATAGAATCTGCATCACTTGATCTAGAATCCAATCCACCATGCGGTTCCCTAATATCAGCAAGCACGGGTTCATACTTCCTCGAAGTTTCAGGTCGAGGAATAACTTCAAACTCCGAATCCAGAGATATTACCCGTTTGCCTAAGTGAAATTCCAAATGAAACATAGACAATTAAGGATATTGTTGTTCATCACTCATACTTTGATAGATACATTTGAGTTTACTTCTGGGATAAGCATACCAATGCTTCTCCCAGGTATTCTAGCCTTCTCATAGTTCGCCTCAACAGAATGTGCATCACTGTATCCAGATTCTAATCCTCGAGGTGGCTCCCTAAAATCAGCAAGCACAGGTCCATACTTCTTCGAAGTTTCAGGTCGAGGACTATCTTCAAACTCAGAATCCAGAGATATTACTCGTTTGCCTAGTGAGATTCCAAAAGAAACATATAGAAGTAAGGGGATTATAGTTTAGCCTGATAATTCAAGTAACACCAACCAAACAAAATCCTCAGAAACCAAAAAATTCAACAAGTAGAACAACCTTCCCGGTATCAATTCCCTGTTAGAAAAATCATTCCATTAAACCGAAAAACCCCTACCTACAGAGGATTGAAAGTGAACTTACCGGAGAATTTGTCTTCGCGGTTTGAAGCTACAGCTCCGGGACCAAAGGAACACTTGACGACAGAGAAATCATCAGATAGGGGTGTATCAGGGACGAACAAAGGAGTGGAAGAAGATTCCGGCGGTTGCTTCTGCGGTGTCGGATCGGAATCCGATATCAGTATCGTAGAGATGGGATCTTTCCGAGCCCGTTTCGAAAGCGATGGGAGTGGAGTAGCCGGATCTTCCCCGTCGGAGATCAGAATGTTATCCTTCATGGAAGAGAGCGATGGAGAGAATTTGGATTTCGCAGGAGTACAGATTCAAATGAGCGCGGGATTATCGAGGAAGATGAGGAGGGTTCGAATTCGAAATCGCCGGATAACAAATTGGGAATATAATATGTGTTTGGCTACACGGTTATCTGTATTCGTAAAATGTATTACTCGGGAATTTAAAATGTGTTTGGCTGCAAGTTCCATGTAGCCGGTGGCCCATATAAAAATAAAATCACTATGGGCTCTTGTAAGTTTACGTGAAGTTGGTTTTTTTGTTTTCTTGTCAACTGATGTCATTAGATTGGCTATAGTCAAAGCTAGATTGGCGGTACAACAAATAAAGAGAACAAACTATCAACTTCATAAATTTCTTTGATAAAACATCGGCCGCTTGATTTCGAATATCATATAAACCATTACCAATTTCAAGATTTTTTTCTCTTCGATTAATCACCATAACTAGTTTTTATTGTCACATTCAAACCATACTTGTCTCCACCTTTGAACCCAAACAAATGGTACTACATGAAGAAATCCACATGCTTCTGCTAGGAAAGGTGATATAATTGATTTCAAAAAAATAATTTAAAAGATACAAGACTTAAAAAAAAGCAAAAAGGGCTTTTGAGATTTTTTTTTTTAACACTTATGTTATTCATTAAAAAACAGAGTACGAGTCCAGAAAAACAGAGTACGCCTTTGAAATTATTAGAATCTTGAGAGGCGAAACATCATCCCCTTTTAAAACCCTAGTTGCCTCCAAATCCTCTTCTCCGATCAGGGCCGGCTTAGATAGGGGGCGAGCGACTGCCCCAGGGCCCACGCCTATTTTTTTTTTTTGGTTTAGATATCTTATTGTTCAGGCCCCGAATTTTTTTTTTATTGTCCAGAGGGCCCCGATTTTTTTTTATTGCCTAAGGACCCCAACTTTTTTTTTTGGCCAGGGGCCCCCAAAAGTATTGCGCCGGCCCTGTCTCCGATCTCCCTCTCCGGCGCGCGTGGTTGCTCACCACCGCCGACAGAGGGACCCCCGTTGTCTCTTTTCTTCTTCGGCCTCTCTTCAGGTGGTTTTCCCCTTTCGGCCGGTGGTAGATCTTAGGTTTGGTTTCTCGATTGCGGTGGTTCTGGTCGAGCTTCAGAGGCAGCGGTGGTCTTATGCCGACTTGCTCTTCCTTGCGGCGAGCCATAAGGTGTCTCCTTCCTCCGTTCAATGCGTGTGAGGACCACCTCTGACTTAGGGTTGCAACATCTTCGGCCTTATCTTTGCCCTATTTTTGGGTGTGTCGAGGCCAACACCCTAGTGTATTTTGACCTCGCCGGCCTCGTCTTTTGCTTCGGCTTTGGTAGAGCTCTGTAGCTGTGATCTTTGTCTCTTCAAGTTTTGGAATTCGATTTCTTCTTCCCATTCGATTTGCCGAGGACAGCATCTCATCGGGTTTCAAAGCTTTCTTTTTCCTTCTCTGATCTTGTTTCATGCTATTCAGCGGCGCCTTGGATCTTACCTTGTTTCGTGTTTGGGCTTGGAGGCTGGTCTTCTCCTCCTCACCTTGATCAGCCTCTCTACTTCCGTCCTTTGCCTCCGTTTTGAGTTTGTTGTCCCCCCTCCGTTATGTGTTTGTTTGCTCGGCTTGGTTCGAGGGTTCTGTAAAGTGGTCTTCGGAGAAGCTCGTCATAGCCGTGGTTTCCTCTCCTCTCTCCCCAAGATGCGCCTGCCTCCCCTTCTAGCATTAAATGGAGTGGTGCTCTTCTTCCTCTTCTTGCACCTTGTGGTTTGAAATTCCTCAGTTATTCGATCCGATCTAGAGATCGTTCTCTCTTTGGCTCGTTGGGCCTCTTGTGGTTCTATTAGGTCTGAAAGGTTGTGGTGGTGTTGTTGGAGGTCCACATCCTTGCCAGAGCGGTACTCTACTGATCTTCATGTCTCGGTTCTCCTTCAGCTCTCTCTGATCCGATTCTTCCTCTTTGGTTCTGTGGTTGGCAAATCTTGACGGGTTAGAAGATCGGTTTCCTCTTGCCTCTGCTTTGTTAAGGTCTAGTAGATTTCAGAGGTTTAGAGTTTGTTGGTCATTTGGTTTTTGGTGCTATGCGTTTTTTGTGTTGGCCGGTCTTCAAGTTCTAGTCTGCGTTTATCGTCGATGTATCCTTTTAGTATCCTTTTGGCTCACATCTAAGGCTTCTTAGTGGATCTACTTTGTCCGCTAGTGTCGTTCTTATGTTGTAATTTCAAGCATTGTACATTGCTGCTTTCAATTGAATACTGTTACCAAAAAAAAAAAGCCAAAAGGGCCCATCTCTTTTTCTCTCTAGAAACTGTTGGCCCTAGCAGCGCCGCTTACTAGAAGCTTAGGTGTTGACAAGTACCGAATGTATTTGTTTCCATGTTTTTTTTATTTTTTTTCCATGGAACCAAGCTTTTTAGGTCAACTAAGTTGTTAACACAATTTGTAACACCTAAACATTTCATTTTCATAAATGATATTTACATTCGTAACAAAAAAAAACTGATTTCAATTAGCAAGTTTACGTAAAGTTGTTCATTGGAAGAATTATTTTCTTGGTATTAACTATGTTTTTCACAAAGCGATGCCATGACATATTTATTTTGAATACATACACTAAATGACTATATATTGGAGGTTTATTTGTAAAGATAACGCGATAGCAAAAATGTCATGTGTACACAATGTGATATCGGCATATCGCGTGTAATATAAACAAATAGCATAAATTTACTCGTAATTTGAACAAATAACATGATATTTTGTCTTGACCATAAAAAAAACACGATATTTTAGAATTACAAGTCCATTGACACATAATTACGTAACCTTGTTTAGTTTAACAAACAAAAAAAATACTCCTTCCGTTTTTTTATATATGTCGTTTTAGAGATGGGCACACAAATTAAGAAATCTATTTATTTGTCTATTATACCCTCACAAATCAAATGTATTTACAGTTTTAATTAGCAATCTCTATTTTCAATATTATTTTAACTTGAGGTTATAATAAGTATTTTCTGCAAAAATTACATTGAAAACTGAAATGACATTTAATTTGAAACAAAAAATTAACTCTAAAACGACATATAAAAAAAAACGGAAAGAGTATGTAACATTGTTTAAAGCAGTATCTTTTAGGAAAACAATCTTGAATTTGAGTAGCATTTACCATGTTACATTGAACTATGTTCTTATTTATGACTAAGTGAAATGTACGAATGAAAAACTACCAATTTGAGTAAATCTATATCTAGACATTCTATTTTTTTTTAAACTATAGAGAACACCTATAAAAAAGCTTCATAATCATCATCAACATAAGTACTACAAACTTATATCTTTTATTATATAATTTTGTTAGTTGATTAGCGGATTTATTGGAGATAATTTAGGAATTAATATTTTGGTGTAAATAAGAGTAGTTTAGGAAATTAGCTTATTCAATGATATTCTCTCTTTGTAATATATACGTTTGTATCGTGGTTGATAATAAACACAGAGAAAATTCCAAAAGCTTGAACCCTGCTATACATGGTATCAGAGATGACATAAACAGATCCGAAAATAATGATGGCTGAATCAAAAGCAACAAATGATGTTGTAGAAAAGGTGAAGAACGTGGTATAGATGTGCCAATTGGCTGTGAATGAAAACCCTAGAGCCTTGATTGGACATGGGCAGTTCAATAAAGAAAACTTCGAAGAATGGGCTCAAGTGGTGCAGACGGCGTTGCGAATCTTGTGGGAGAAGATGACCAAATATGAGAAGACATCGGTGTGCAAGTGCGGAGGTTGTTCGTGCAATCTCAACGCAAAACTCGAAAAGAAGAAGGAAGAATAACATATTCATCAATTTCTTCTTTGTTCAGATGATGCGGTGCTTGGAGGGGTTCGTACATCTATCAGAAGTCCGTATTCGTTGTCTGACGTGAATCAAGTGAATTCAAAAGAGAAGTCGATGGAAAAGATAACACTATGATGGATGGGAGAGAAAAAAAAAGCGTCACTAGTGGTGTGTGTAACACAGCAGGTCTCGTGGGTTACACAAATTGGCAATAACGGCGGTCGAGGAACTGGTAAAGGACGCGAAATGGTACGCGTAAACGTTGCAGTTGCTCACAATGGAAAAGGAACAAGTGCAGAGGCTGAAAAGAATGGATACATGGGTCTTAGCAACGAGGAGTGGAGCACTTTGATCAAGTTGCTAGACAGAAAACATGGGACAAAACCGGGTACTGACGGTAAGAAGTTGTCTCTTGAATGGGTACTTGATACAGGAACGTCAAATCATATGACGGGATTTGTCGATATCCTTGTTGATCGGAAATATATGTTGCTATGTTCTATTGGTCTACCGAATGGAGATCATAGTTTGTCGAGAGAAAAAGGGACAATGGTTTTTGATGCAGATTTTAAGCTGAAGAATGTGTTGTTTGTGTCAGGATTACAATGCAATTTGATCTATGTGTCTCAGCTCATCGCAAATCTAGATATGGTGATGCAGGTTGCTAGCAAAGGTTATGTGCTTCAAGATCGTACAACAAGAAGTCTGAGTGGAGCAGGTGAGCTCATAAATGGGTTGTATTTTTTTTGTCGCTTAACAACCTTTCGAGTCTTCCATTTGAATAAACATGGAGTTGCAAATATTTGGCATCAAAGGTTTGGGCATCCGTTTGATGGAGTTTTAGATTTGCTTCCTATTGTTGGTGGCCGAATTAAGGATGCTTCAATTTGTGAGATCTGCGTCAAAGCCAAACATTGTCGTGACGCATTTCAATCAAGTGAGAATAAAAGCAATGAAACATTTGATATGATACATTGTGACTTGTGGGGACTGTATCGCAGTAATAGTCTGTGCAACTCATTTACTTTATGATGATTGTTGATGACCATTTGAGAGGAGTGTGGGTGTTTTTACTTCATGATAAAGCACAAGTGAGACAGACATTGAAAAATTTTACTGCGTTGGTCCTTAGACAGTTTGGGAAGAATGTGAAAATTGTCCGGAGTGACAATGGGACAGAATTCACTTGTCTTACTTTTGAATTCAGAGAAAAGGGAATTATCCATCAAACCTCAAGTGTTGGTATGCCCCAACAGAATGGGAGAGTCGAGCGGAAACACCGTCACATCTTAAATGTGGCACGAGCACTTTTGTTTCAATATGCTCTTCCGGTCAAGTTTTGGGGTGAGAGTATTTTGACGGCAACTTACTTGATTAATCGAACTCCTTCACGAGTTTTGAAGGGAAAGACCCTATGAGTTGATTTTTGGAGCTCCACCGAGTTATGAAAATTTGCTAGTTTTTGGGTGCTTGGCATTTGCACAATCAAAAAAGAGGCGGAGATAAATTTGAATATAGAAGCAGAAGATGCATGTTAGTGGATATCCTTTTGATATTTTGATAAAAAAAAAAGGTTGGAGCATGTATGATTTGGATACAAGGGAGGTTTTTATTTCACGAGACATTGTGTTTGTTGAAAACACGTTTCCCATGAACTCTGATAATTGCAGAAAATCGCAAGATATGGGATTGAGTGATGCATCTGATTTTGGTGCGGAAATTGAAGATGAACCAGCTGTAGAAATAGACTCGAGGATTCAAGAGATATGAGATGCAAGCTCAGGAATAGAGAGAAGGGAACACAACCCTGAGATAGAACAAAGAGAAGAGAGTTTGGCGGTTACACAGACTGCTTCTATGCAACCGGATGTTGCAGTCTTGGATGCACGGAATGTCCCTGATTCAGTGACAGTTCCACTTTCAGTTGATCATTTGGGTGAACTTGACAAAGGAAGAAACGTGGCAGTGAACCACAATGAGAATCTTAAAGCACCACTGGTTGAAGAATTGGATCGTGGTAAGCGAGTAAAGTCTGCGCCAGTCAGACTGCAAGACTATGCACTGCAGGTTGTGTATGACACATAAAACATTGTGTGTCACACAACAAACGTGACATGAGGAAGCAATTCTACAGAGATTGATCACCCGGTTTCGAAATATATAGATTACAGTAAATTTTCTCCTAAGTATATAGCATTTTTTGCAGCTATCATTGCTGGAACATAACCAACCTTATTTCATGATGCAGTGGCGTATAAGGAGTGGCGAGAAGCTATGCAAAAGGAGATAGATACACTTGAGAAGAATAAAACTTGGACTGTGACGTCGCTGCCTCCAGGAAAGAAAGCTATCAGATGTAAATGGATTTATAAACTTAATTATCGAGCTGATGGAACCTTGGAGAGACACAAAGCTCGTCTAGTAGTGTTGGGAAATAACCAAGAAGAAGGGGTTGACTACAAGGAGACATTCTCTCCGGTTATGAAGATGAAGACTGTTAGAACGTTTCTCGATGTTGCTGCAGTAGAAAATGGGAATTGCACCAAATGGATGTGCATAATGTGTTCTTACATGGAGATTTGGAAGAGGAAGTGTACATGAAACTTCCCCCTGGGTTTCGTAATGGAGAGGACATAAACTCAGTTTGTCTTTTGAAAAAGTCGTTGTACGGGTTGAAACAGGCTCCAAGTGTTACTTTGCCAAGTTGAAAGGAGCTCTTTCAAGATATGGTTTCAAAGAATCGTATTCTGATTATTCATTATTCTCTTTGCGCCAAGGATGGTCCGAAATCTATGTTTTGGTGTATGTGGATGGTTTTATTATTGGAGGCAATGACATTGAAGGAATTGAAAAATTTAGGAAGTATTTGGGTGAATGCTTCCATATGTAAGATCTGGGATCGTTGAAGTATTTTTTGGGAATTGAAGTGGCAAGAAATAACACATGTATTTTCTTGTGTCAGTGGAAATACACACTTGACATCATAAGCAAAGTGGGACTACTTGGAGCAAAACTGACTGTTTTTCCCATTTAACAACAACACAAACTGGGACTCTCGGATGGACCACTTCTTAAGCATCCAGAGAGGTATCGGCGATTGGTAGATAGGCTGATTTACCTTTTAGCGACTCGTCCTGATTTGACATATGTTATGCACATGCTATCGCAGTTTATGTAGAGTCCTAGAACTGATCACTGGGAAAGCGTTATGCGAGTTGTGCGCTATCTGAAAGGTACTCCTAGACAAGGTGTACTCTTGCGCGTTGATGGTGACTTAACATTACATGGATGGTGCGATTCAGATTGGGCGGGATGCCCGGGGACAAGGCGATCGGTGAGTGGATGGTTTATCACTCTTGGCTCATCTCCGATTTCTTGGAAGACTAAGAAACAGAAAGTAGTGTCTCGCTCATCAACAGAGGCAGAGTATAGGTGTATGGCAGATACAGTTGACGAGCTAAAGTGGTTGCGTGCTTTACTAGCAGATTTGTGAGTATCTCATAAGGAACTGATTGACTTGTATTGTGATAATAAAGTAGCATTGTATATTGCCAATCCGGTGTTTCACGAAAGAACGAAACACGTAGAGCTGGATTGTCACTTTGTTTGAGACGTTGTACAAAATGGAATAATACGGACTCAGAAAGTGCATACGAAAGAGCAATTGGCCGATGTGTTTACCAAAGCACTTGGGCGTCGTGTGGGGGGGGGGGGGGGTTAACTTATTAGCGGATTTATTGGAGATAATTTAGGAATTAATATTTTGGTTATTGATTGTAAATAAGAGTAGTTTAGGAAAATAGCTTATTCTATCATATTCTCTCTTTGTAATATATACGTTTGTATCGTGGTTGATAATAAACACATAGAAAATCCAAAAGCTTGAACCCTTCTTTACAAATTTAAATTCGGTCGAAGAAAATGACAACTAAAACGATGAAAACAACTTTTTTGCTCATGGTTCTTGTTTTCGCGATAACTTGGTCTCGTTCGAGTTCTAAACCAATGATCCTCAGGGATGTTTGAATGCTTTTAAGAACACATCAAGTGGATGTCTCGAGCGCATAAAAGGAACTTTACATGGACATTTCCATGGAATCAAGAAAGAATGTTGCAGAACCGTTAGAACGGTTTCTGATTTATGTTGGCCAACGAGCTTCACGAGCATGCCTTATAGAGATTGATGAGAGTTTATGATTGAAGGAATTGTATATTGACTCTCATAAGAATAACTATTAGGACTACATTCATATTTATACTAAAAATATTTCCTAAACTAGATAGATACAAACACTACATGAAAACACATCATTTACAACAGCCGTATTCATTCTTCATTCGTTGTAAATCGGGATTTGAATAGATTTTAAGACGAAATTTAAATAGTTTTAAATCGAGACGTGAATAAAATTTTGTTGTAAATTAGCAACGATTAATATTCGTCGCTAATTTATGACGAATTTACAATGATTTTTTATTTTTTTATTTTGTAATATTACAACGAAATAGCAACAAAATTCATAAATAATTACACATTTAAAATAATTAATCAGTGGTGGTTGTGGCCACCGGCGTCGAGCATCCGGCGATGGTGGTGGCTGTGGCGGCGATGGCTTTGGCGATGGTGGATCCGGTGTCGGCAGGTCCGGCGATGGTAGCTCTGGCGGGGGGTGGTGGGCTCCAACGCTGGTGGTGGGTTCAGGCGCTGGTATTAACTGCGGCGTTGAAGTTGACTGGTCATATGTTATTTAATAGTTATAGGTTTGTTTAATATATATATACTACAAGTGATTTTGCCAAACTTTCGATGTGAGACTTGAATTTTTAGTTTAACGACGAAGTTACGACGAATCGTTGTCATTTAGTTGTTAATTTAAAAAATAATAAAAAGATGTTTACGATGAATTTGCAACGAATCTTTGTTAATTCCTCGCTAAGTTTGAATAAAAAAGTTGAGGTTCAGGGTTTAGGGTATAAGACTCGACGATTGAATATTGCAACGAATTTACAACGATTTCTCGTTAAATTATCATAAATAAGATAGTATACAAAATTTATAATATTTAAATAAGCTGTTTAAGATGTGAAAATTGTATTAAATATGATTCTTTTGCTATATATGATCATAATATGATAGTTTCTACTCATTTTTGTATAATTTGAGATTTGGTGAAAATGATGATAATGTGTGTCATATATGATCATAATACTATATGTTATATACACACTAATCATATGAAAATTTAGTAAATCAAACATGAAACATAAAACTAAACATTAAATAATATGATTTTAGAACTTATAACTATAGTAATTATGATTACATTTTCTTCAAAAAAACTTTCAATTAATGTTTTCTAAAGTATTTTTCTTTTCAAAAATCCAGTATTCGTTGTTATTTTGTTGCTAATTTACAACAATTTTACGACAAATATTTTTTTTTAATTATAAAAAACAATATTCATTGTAATCTCGTTGTATATTAACAACGAATTTACGGCAAATATGTTTTTATTATAAAAACCAATATGCGTTAGAATTTCGTTGTAAATTAACAACGGATTTATATTGATTTTTTTTTACGACGAATTAGCGACGCATACGTAAAATTCATCGTTAATTCGTTACTAAAGTTGCGACGAAATAAATCGTTGTAAAATGAAGCTTTCTTGTAGTGAAATCTCTATAATATCTAAATAATAACTATACAATATTTACTAATAATATTGTGGATCTTTTTTAGATCTTCTATAAGCCTCCTCACGCTCAATAAGGTGATGAAGGTGGAATGAACGACTTGAGATTGACAATAGAATCTGAATGTAGAAGGTGATCAGCGGTGAGTAGACAGTGCGGTGGAAGTGTAAAATAGACACACGGCGAAAGTTGAGAAGCGTGGGCAAAGCGTGAAGCTTGGACCGTGGTGGTGATGATGGCAAAGCATGACGATGAAGCTGCGGAGAGGAAAAGAAGCGGATATGCACTTAAGATCAAGGATCTCACATGGTGACATGGACGTTAAGAAGAATAAATTTTGTTTTTGTTTTTTTTGTTTTTGTTATTTTTTTTTTCAAAATCAAATAAAAGAAAATTAAAAACACAAAGAAGAAAAAGGTAGAAAAAGAGGAGATCAGTGAAGAAGTAAAAAGATAAAGATGTCAAATTGTGTGTGACACATTGATCATAATCGAGGGATCGTATGATAGATTCAGAGGCATTTAGGTTTGAATTGTGGAAGCACTAGGCTTAGATTTAGAGGTCTATGATAGATTTGAATAAGTACAAGTTCAGTTACTTAGATTCAGAGGCACTTAGACTTAATGACTTGGACTCAGAGGCACTTAGACTTGATGACTTGGATTCAGAGATTCATAATGAACTTGAATTTTGGAAGCACTTGGCTTAAAAAAATAAAAAATAAATAAATAAACGAAATTCGATGGCTTAAAAGAAAAACGAAAAATAAGCTTGAGCGTTAGATCAAAACTTCCTGCTCTGATATCATATAGAGATTATTTATACTAAAGATGTTTATATAACTAGATAGATATAAATCTCTATAATATCTAAATAATAACTATAAAATATTTACTAATAAAATTGTAGATCTTCTTTCTATATGCCTTACATTCGTTTGTGCTGAAGGGTATATATGCCTTTAACACTTTGTACTAAAGTGTTTGAGTAATTTCGTCATCTGATACTATTAAAAGTGAGAATAAAAGATCATCTAGTTTAATAATTCATTGATAAATCATATTTTCTTCATAAGATTTAACATCGAAAGTTGATTTGTCAAAAATTAAACACATCAACAAGTTGGTGTCTCTTAATCCCTACAAATATATATTATATTTTGATTAAATTTCATAGAGAACAAAAAATATACTCTCTCTATTCTTAATAATATATATTTTGAAATATGTTTTTTTTTGAAAAAGTTAAATTTTTATTTTATCTTTTAAGTGTAGTTATTATATTTTTTCTAATTTGCATCTATCATTTTAATTATTTAAAAAGAAAATATAAGTAGCAATTAATAAAAATAAAGATAGGGTTGTAATTGCAAATAATTAGAAATATAGGGAGTAAAAGTTTATTGAAAAATATCCTAAAATAGCACAAATTTTATCTTTTGTTCCAAAACTAGCACTCTAAATTTAAAATTCTGAAAATAACACAAATAATTATGTAAAAATACTTGTTTACCCAAAATAAATTTTAAATAAAATTAAACATTATGTTTGGGTTTACTATTTACAATTTAGGGTTTAGTTTTTACCCATTAGAAAATAATTTTAGGTCATTTTAATATTAAATTGTGCTATTATTGTCAAAATTTATGCTATTATTATCATTTTCAATTAATGATACTAAGTTTGAAACAAAAATTTGAAAATGTGCTATTTTGGTCAATTGCTCAATTTTATTCAATCGGATAGTTTACATTATTGCCATCACACGTTCACAAGAACATAGAACAAGTCTCCAAGATACCCACATTCATTCATTGATCAAAGAAAGACTCTTACGGATCTCAGACCCGACCCGACCTACACCCTCCCTAAGCGAAACTGGACAGTTGTTCTGTACGGCAGTGAGGTTATACGGGGGCGAATCGGTCGAAAGCCATTGCGACACATTGAAGTATTGATACGTGGACTCAGCGTGAACTCTGACCGTCGTGAACTCCACGTACTCAACATACCAGGCGGGCTTGTGGCCAGAGTCGTCAGAGGTCAGAGTCAATGAACATATTGGACTCGGAAGGCACTTCTCCTTAGCACTAAAAATGTCCACATTGCTGTTCTCGTAGTAGTCGTAACCTGGTCCCATTAACCCACCCCATGACTCTAAGTTTTTGATTACGATCTCCTGTCCCGATTTGTCGGAGATTATAGCGCTTATGATCGAATCAGTGCCGGCGCCATCCAAGGATCCGGTTTCGAGGTAGAATGTGTAGACGCAATCTACTTCACGATCCTGCGAAATTAAATAGTTTATAGCCTAATCGCTTAAACTAGAGTTTTTTTTTTTTTTTTTTCCTAATAGCGATCGAGCTACAAAGCCTACAATGTAAATTATGTAATAGGAAAACTAGGGATGATGATGAGATTTGGGGAACTTACGGCGGAGACGGTGGCGATGAGGAGGAGAGAGAGGAGGAGAACGTCACAGCGATCCATAGTTGGTGATATGAGTGTAAGAAATGGAGATTTGATATGAGTGATATTAATAGAGTTTGTGACTTGAGATTTCAATTGTAGTGTGTGAAGTTGACGTGGCATTTTCTGGTCCGTTGTGGATCATATCGTGTAAGTTACATGATGTAACTATATTTCTTACCTCCATGCATCTCAACATATTATGATACTAGTGCAATTAAAGAAAACTAATCTGTACAATTAAGTAAATGATGTTGACAAAAATAGAATGATAAAATAACTGTTGTCTTCTATTTTGTTTTGTTTTAAATACTATGCAACAAATATAGTTTTTTTTTTTTTTGAGAAATGAAACAAATATAGTTTGGTATTATTTTGTTTTATTCTCTATAATATGAAATAAAACGTGGTGTTTGTCCACTGAAAATGTCACCTTTCGTTGTAGTTGTAACGTGGCCCCATTTTTTTGTTTCGTTGTGATGAGTGAAGAATATTTTAAGGATCCTATAAGCACGTGATTAACTCGGCGGACTGATTACGAAACTCCTCCAAATCTTATTCAGAAAAAAAATGGTTTGTTTGACAAAAAAAGGTTTGTTTGAAGGCATGAGGTGTCAGATTACGAAACTACTCCACAATTCTTTTTTTTTGTTCTTTTACTCACAAATTTTATACGATCGAATAATTTTTCTTTATTGCCATGTTCACAATACTACAAATAACAAGTCTCCAAGACAAAGATAAACGCATTCATTCCCTTCGCATATGAAGTTTCGTCCTTTTATCTTACAAGTTACAGCTACACCTATTTTTGAAATCTAGCTATCGATCGTATATATTATGTAATTTTTCGTACAAATTAAAAGATCTTTTCACAAGCATACCATTGAAGGTGATAAAATCATCTACAAAAACTAAAGCGTTTTCTAAAAGATGATTAAAATTAGATATTTATAGGTTTTATGTTGTTTTTGGTCGAAACAGGAAAAACTTTGACAATAAAAGAAATTATGGATCGTCAAAAGAAGGTGTCATGTGAGAGCAAAAGCAAAGAAGAGCTAAAACAGAGAAAAGATAAAAAATTTCATGGTTTTCATTCAAGTTAAGAAATGAGTTACATTGCTGTGCCTTTATATAGGCAATACACCAAAACCCTAATAGCTAATCACTTTCACAAGATCCAAGTAAAGCAAACTTGTTTTGCAACTTGATTTGACCTGCTCGCTTGTACGATGAAGCATGAGTTTGGTGTGTTCTACTCTTTTCAAAGACAACTGTTGCGGGTGGAGTGATGGACTTCTCTTCATGTTGCAGACCCATCTCTATATCTTCAGTCTTGGGCTTTTCTTTCGTGCCGAGGCCCAGTGACTTTGGTTCTGGTTTTGGTACTTAGATTTGCTTGAGTGTGTTGACGTTCCCCCTCAAACTTTGTGTGGGTGATGCAACCACACCAAATTTGAATCGCAAATCACAGAAACTCTGAATGGGTAACGACTTGGTGAATATATCAGCAAGTTGATAAGCGGAAGAGATGTAATGCACAATGAGAGTTCCGAGAGCTACCTTTTCCCTTACAAAAGTAAAGTCCACTTCAAAGTGTTTGGATCTCTTATGCATAGCAGGAATAACAATCAACATGACATCAGACTTGTTGTCACAGTAAAGCTCAGGAGCACACGGCTGTGGAATCCCAATGTCTCTCAATAAATTTCCCAACCAAGAGAGTTCAGCTGCAGTTTCAGAAATTGTTCTATACTCAGCTTCAGTGGAGCTTTGAAAAACTGTGGCTTGCTTCTTTGCTGACTAGGAAACCAGATTAGATCCAAGGAAGGTACAAAACCCACCAGTAGAGCGTCTAGTCTCTGTGCATCTTACCCAATCACTGTCACTATATGCTCTGACAGTGAAATCAGAGTTGGGAGTAAGGTTGACACCATAATATGTTGTTCCTCAAAGATATCGTAGGATTCTCTTGAGCAGGTTGAAGTCAGCAACACTCGGAGCATGCATCTTTTGGCAGATGAAGTTTACTGCTAAATGTATGTCAGGACGAGTCAAAGTAAGGTATTGTAATTTATCTGCCAGACTTCGAAAATAGGTGGGTTCAGAGAAAAGCTCTTCTTTATTTGCAACCATGTCAAGCTGGAGAGGGAGAGGAGTAGGCATTGGAGAGCAGTATGCCATTCCAGCAATATGAAGAAGATCTTAAGTGTATTTTTGTTGATGAGAAACAGATCATCCAAGGCAGCAAAAACTTTCATTTTTCTGTAACTGGACTACCAACTGATGCAAGTTGATCACACATGCTTTGAATTTCTCGTAAGTAAGCAAACATCGATTTTTCATTCTTACAAACGTTATGCAGTCGACGTTGAAGCTCAAAAAGTCGAGAGGATGAAACTCTGTTAAAGTGCTTGGCGATAGAGATCCATACCTCATGAGCAGTGTTGCAATGAACAACAACATTGAGTATATTCTCAGCAAAGGAACCCAAAAGCCAGGAACTGATGACTTGGTTAGTCTTTCGCCACATGAGGTGCTCTGGATTCGGCACCAATTGGTTGGTGTTGTTGATACCAGGAACCAAGACCATAGGAGGCGGCGAGGCAAGAGAACCATCGACAAAGCCCAAAAGTCCCTGACCCGAAAGAAAAGACTCAAACTGTGTTTTCCAGATAAGATAAGTCTTTTCTGTGAGGGTAATGATATGCTCAAATTAATACCCTAAAAAGTACTAAAGCAGTGTTGTAGTATAGTTAGGGGTCGAACACAGGAACTCCAGATATCACACAATAGATTATGTAGATTAGAATCAAGCTAAACCAAAAAGATGTAATTAAAAGCAATACGTAAATTAAACAAGTTGTAAATCGATGGGAAAAAAGATAGGCTCAGGGTATTTCTCATGAATTCAATGAATGTAGGTAAATTAACTAACATGATTCAGATTTAGCGCGGTTCTTGAACTCAAATCACTAAGGTATAGCTAACCAACTCTCGTTGCGAAAACTATCTAAGTCTAAATCCTAGAATTCCAATCTCTTTGCGAATCCTAAAGTCTAAACCAGCTTTTAGTTCAAGTTTGATCTGTTCACAAAACAACTAAACCAAATCTCTTTACGAATAATTATTTTGCTCACTCTAGGTTCTGTCAGGTAATTAATCGCACTCTCGTGCCTAACCAATTATCCTAAGATCTAAGTTCTAGGTGATCAGTCTATAATTAGTTTTGAGAACAACCTAAGGCGAAGAACTAATTCAGATGGTGAATCCTAATTATTCAATTAACCTAACATTCAGAGAAAACCCTTATGAGAACCCTGAACCTAACAAGAGAACTACTCAGACATGATGATTGAGACAATAAACATGACTGAAATAATACTCAGATAAATAATAAAAAGAGAGTAACAAGAGGGTTCGAAATCTTCTCTCGGACGAACAGAGTCTCAGACTTGTCTCCCTCAGAAAACTCTCTCACAAAACTCAGAATCAAATCAAGTGTCAAATCGAACGTCCTTGCCAAAGTGGCTAAAAACCTAACTTAAACTCATAAAACACGTTCTGGGCTAAATTGTAAATAATAAAGTTTTCTGGGGAATTTTGCAATTCTTCAACTCTTCTGTAAAGTCGCGCTTCGTGCTTTGCTGCAGTGAGTATCGACCGATACCAGGTGGTGTCGATCGATACTGAGACTCAAAATCGGGTACTCAGCTACACGAGTTTCTGTTTTGCTCCAAAATGCTCCAAAAAGCTCAAATATCTCCAATTATGCTCCATACGTGCTAAAACCTGTAAAAGACTCTAAAACACTACAAAATAGTAGAAAGACTCTATAAAACGGACCTATATCATGGTCAAAAAGGGGTAAAAACCATGATATATCAACTCCCCCAGACTTAGCCTTTGCTTGCCCTCAAGCAAATAAAAGACTAAACCAGAGAAAGATGTTTGAAAACACGGAGACTCACCTGTTCATGAAGCATTGCAATGACCCTTTTAACAAGCACCCAAAAGTCACCTAACCAGATCCAAATCTAACCACCATGTACTTCTCCGTAGACATTCGCAACTTCCCCAGACTACACACATTATCTCGCAGCTTCATTCAATTAAACCCATCATCGCCAGTTTCATCGCTGTGATTAACATCAAGAACCTTCTAGATTCTTTCGCATACAATATCATGACAAGGAACCACCCAATTTCACACTTTTTGTATCACTTTCTTTCCCCCAGACTTATTTCTTATTTTGTTCTCTTTTTTGTTTTTTTTGTTTTTTTGTTTTCTTTTTGATTCGCATATACACATCAAGGTATGAGACGCGAGTAATGATGGTGTTTGCCACCGAATCCCCGGTTCTTCCCTCTCAATATATCAAAGGGTGTAGGCAAATAATGGCATCATAGGAAAATCCTAACCTCGCTTCCAACCTTTGTGTGATCATTCCTCACCAAGTAGATAATGGGATCGCTGGAAATTTTCCTAACCCTCTACTTAGAAGAAAATCATTTCATCTTTTATGCTCTTTTTATTAACTTGTAACAGGGGAGAGAGATACTATCACTTTTAAACACATGGGTTCCTTTGTCAGATATGAATGAGGAATCAAGCTCTGTGAATACTAACCACATCGATGAAGTGCAAAAATTTGGCTCAGGCTTTAAAAGAACTCTGCTAGAAACATGTGTGTTTTCTAGTTAACTGGTCAGCCTTTGGATTTTTCATTAGTCGATCTGTAGCTGATTCTGTAACAGTGGACACTCAGAAGCAAAGTCAGAACAAAAGGGTCAAGAACACGATCATAATCTCCAACAAAATTTTGACTCAATAAAACAAATTTGACACAAAAAAAGTGACACAAAAAACGACTGACTCTAAGAAAAACAAATACAATGTCAGCGACTACCTCCCCCAGACTTAAACAACACTGTCCCCAGTGTTATCAAGCCTGAGTTTGGTGAAAGAAATCAAATGAACCAAGTGGAATGTGAAAATCGAAGAGGTTACCCGAGATGGTGATGAGTGTCGACCGACACTGCACTGGTATCGATCGATACCAGTAGGTGGTCGACAGAAATCCTTGTGACAGTGATAATTGTGCCCAAAAATTGTGTCAAACGATCCAAATGTGTTATGGTTAGCACTGTTAGATCACTCAAACACAAGTCAAAGGCAACAAAAATCATAAAAGCATAGGTTCCACAAAGTAAAAAATGATAAAAATGCTAACATAAGACTCAAAATAACAAAAGTCCAAACGAAAAGAAAAAGAAAAGGGAAAAGAAAAACAAACGTGAAACCAGATAAACAGAGGACTAATCCTCCTCAGTGGCGTCAGAGTCATCGCCAGCGGTGCCAGATGGTCCAGCCGGATGTGGTGAGCGTGGTGAAATAGGGCGTTGAGACGCCATGCAGCTGCATCAAAACATAACACTCCAAATGGTCTGAAGACTCTCGACTACATAGCGCTGAAACGGGTCCATCTCGATCGCAGGTGGCGCAGGAAAAGTAGGTGTAGGAGCAGGTGCGTGGCGCGCGCGTGATTGACCCCCAGCAGGGCCTAGTGGCTCTAGTGGCGGAGCCTCGACGTCTAGTGACAGGTGCAGGCTCCATATCCGCAGCAGCAGGAGCGAAGAATAGCTGATCGGGGTCGTCACCAATGTCTGTCAGCGCAGTGTTGGGGAGCTGAACAAGATAGTCCCCAACAGAAGTGCTAAATACCTAACGCCTATCTGGCTTCAGCCAGCGAAGATGCTCCAGGTGCGCTAAGTCCATAAGCTCGCGCGCAGTCGAGATCGAACAACTGGCTGTGTTGATCCCAAGATGCAGAAAAATTGGAGTGAGCAAACTGCCTACCGTCTTGGTCTTCCGACGACTCGTAACTATAGAGGTCCTGCCGCATCCGGTAAAAGGCTTCACCTTNGACTTAAACAACACTGTCCCCAGTGTTATCAAGCCTGAGTTTGGTGAAAGAAATCAAATGAACCAAGTGGAATGTGAAAATCGAAGAGGTTACCCGAGATGGTGATGAGTGTCGACCGACACTGCACTGGTATCGATCGATACCAGTAGGTGGTCGACAGAAATCCTTGTGACAGTGATAATTGTGCCCAAAAATTGTGTCAAACGATCCAAATGTGTTATGGTTAGCACTGTTAGATCACTCAAACACAAGTCAAAGGCAACAAAAATCATAAAAGCATAGGTTCCACAAAGTAAAAAATGATAAAAATGCTAACATAAGACTCAAAATAACAAAAGTCCAAACGAAAAGAAAAAGAAAAGGGAAAAGAAAAACAAACGTGAAACCAGATAAACAGAGGACTAATCCTCCTCAGTGGCGTCAGAGTCATCGCCAGCGGTGCCAGATGGTCCAGCCGGATGTGGTGAGCGTGGTGAAATAGGGCGTTGAGACGCCATGCAGCTGCATCGAGACATAGCACTCCAAATGGTCTGAAGACTCTCGACAACATAGCGCTGAAACGGGTCCATCTCGATCGCAGGTGGCGCAGGAAAAGTAGGTGTAGGAGCAGGTGCGTGGCGCACGCGTGATTGACCCCCAGCAGGGCCTAGTGGCTCTAGTGGCGGAGCCTCGACGTCTAGTGACAGGTGCAGGCTCCATATCCGCAGCAGCAGGAGCAAAGAATAGCTGATCGGGGTCGTCACCAATGTCTGTCATCGCAGTGTTGGGGAGCTGAACAAGATAGTCCCCAACAGAAGTGCTAAATACCTAACGCCTATCTGGCTTCAGCCAGCGAAGATGCTCTAGGTGCGCTAAGTCCATAAGCTCGCGCGCAGTCGAGATCGAACAACTGGCTGTGTTGATCCCAAGATGCAGAAAAATTGGAGTGAGCAAACTGCCTACCGTCTCGGTCTTCTGACGACTCGTAACTATAGAGGTCCTGCCGCATCCGGTAAAAGGCTTCACCTTCAGCGACTCCAAATGGTGCGCAAAAACGGCGCCAAAGTTAACCGCAAGGTCCATCTCAGGCCACTCATATGCCTCATCATCAATGATGTCCCCAATCCCAATGGAAAACACAATCAGCTCGGTCACCCTCATCTTGTTAGGCTCCATCTTGCACAACAAGGTGTTGCTCAAGATCCTAACAAGACAGCGCATGACAGGATGGCGCACATCCATCTGTGTGGTGGTCTTGCAGTCGTAGACCCCATGCCCAAAGTGAGACCAGAATGCATCAATATCCAAGAACCTGCGAGGAAACTCGCACCTCGAGAAATCTCTATTAAAACCATATATGTCGCAAAGCTCCTGAAAAGAAATCCTGTAGCACACACCACGAATCAAGAATGTCAGCACACCCTGATGGGCAGTCACTGGAGGCTCACCAGTGTAGTAAACGCGGATAGACGCGAGGAACTGGCGGACTAAGTCGGGGTATAAGTCATATTGCCGCGTAGGTATCGTCCCCAGTCCAATCTTCCTGATCAAACCATCAAGCTCTTTGTCAAAGCCCAGTCGCCTCATAGAGTGCGTATCCACAAAGCGAGTGGGGCGCATATCAACGTCCTGCCAGGCGTTGTAGAAGATGGAGTCATAGTCATCCCACTCCTCTGAAATAGGCCTGTGGGTGCAGGCCCTGCTCTCAGTAATCTCCTTATCGGAGCCCTCGTAATCATCTCTCAATCTGACCCTGGCCTTCTCGCTGATCTTGGGCCAAGGAGCTCTACACGCAGAGCCAGGAGCGGCTGGTGAGGAAGAACGACGTGGAGGAGGTGGAGGAATGTTGCGTAAGGAGGTGTGTGGAAGATCAAGATCCGCCTCCGCGCCAGTGATCCTCACCAAATAAAAATAACGGTGGTTGAGAAGGCAAGCTTTCACAACCCCTCCATGCCAAGTGAGACCGTCGAAAATCTTCACATTTGTGCCCACAACGTACTCGATCCGACGCTCACTAGACGGGTTAGAGCTAGAGGCCCCATCAGTTCTTGGCCTCTTCTTTGGTGCCATCTGGGCCGTGGGTATCGACCGATACTAGATAGTGTCGATCGATACTCGTAGCAAGTCGGTGCATTTCAGGCGCATGGAGGGTGTCGATCGACACTGGGTGGTGTCGATCGATACTTCTCATCCGAATCTGGTTCACGTAACACAACGATACACAAAACTAAAAGAAAAAGAAAAAGAAAGATATGTACAGACTCACTAGTGGGTTGCCTCCCACCAAGCGCTCGTTTAACGTCATTAGCTTGACTGTACTGCCATTCAGGCAGCGGGTGCATCATCCAGAGGCATCATGTGTCCATCTGGGATCTCAGTTCTCCTTATGTAGTGTTTCACCCTCTATCCATTGACAGTGAACTCCTCGCCAGAGGGATTAGTCAGGACAAGTGCACCATGTGGTCTAACATCCTTGACAGTGAAAGGACCTGACCAACGAGAACGCAATTTACCAGGAAACAAATGCAAACGAGAGTTATACAGAAGTACCTGATCATTGGGTTCAAAAATGCGGTGGAGGATTTTCCTGTCGTGGTACGCCTTAGTCCTCTCCTTGTACAGCTTCGAGTTCTCATAGGCATGATGTCTAATCTCATCCAACTCGTTCAGCTGGATCAATCGCTTCTCAGCAGCAGGCTTGATGTCAAAATTCAGCAACTTAGTAGCCCATGCGGCCGTATGCTCGATCTCCACAAGAAGGTGACATGCTTTCCCATACAGCAAATGGAAAGGTGTAGTGCCCAATGGTGTCTTATAAGTAGTCCGGTAAGCCCACAGCGCATCGTCCAGCTTTGTAGACCAATCCTTCCTAAAAGTGCCCACTATCTTCTCTAGAATCTGCTTGATTTGCCTAGGTAAATTAACTAACAGGATTCAGATTTAGCGCGGTTCTTGAACTCAAATCACTAAGGTATAGCTAACCAATTCTCGTTGCGAAAACTATCTAAGTCTAAATCCTAGAATTCCAAATCTCTTTGCGAATCCTAAAGTCTAAACCAGCTTTTAGTTCAAGTTTGATCTGTTCACAAAACAACTAAACCAAATCTCTTTGCGAATAGTTATTTTGCTCACTCTAGGTTCTGTCAGGTAATTAATCGCACTCTCATGCCTAACCAATTATCCTAAGATCTAAGTTCTAGGTGACCAGTCTAGAATTAGCTTTGAGAACAACCTAAGGCGAAGAACTAATTCAGATGGTGAATCCTAATTATTCAATTAACCTAACATTCAGAGAAAACCCTTATGAGAACCCTGAACCTAACAAGAGAACTACTCAGACCTAACAAGACTCAATCCTAAATGCAAACTACATGATTATTTTTGGATTTTTGAAAAAATTTCGATTTTTTTTGTTTTTCTATGCAATAGATGCAAGACTCAAAAATATAAAATAAGACAAAGAAAACAATGTTAAATGACAAAGATCTCTCCCCCCGGACTTAAATCACACTGTCTCGGTGTGAAACGAATCCAAAGAGAGAGTAAAAATGCAAATCAAATGTATATACAAGAGGTAAAGTGGGGTACCTTGGAGTTGTGGAGATGAGGAGCTTTGGCATTCCTTTGACTTGTGGTTTTTCGTTTTGACTCCGAATCATTTTCCTGCGAATCCTCATGCCATGTAACACCTTTAGTGCGGTTTGGAGAAAGGTCCATCTCCATGGCATGTTTCTCTATCAGGTGGTTTGATCTTGAGAATTTTGGTAATCGGGGTCCTTGATGGTTTATGCATCTCAAGTATGAGAACTCTCCTCAACATCTCCTCTAGTGCACCTTGTCCTTTCTCTTTCATTTCTGGTGTGAGAATCGCTTTCACCATGACAAAGGGCTTAGACATACCCTTGCACTCAACCTTGTACTCAATCTCCCCATTTGCATATCCCATTGGCTTCAAGATGAGAGTTGGAGATGAGTTCTTCTCACTATGTAGATCCTTTCTTTAATTAGGCTTTTTCCTAGTCACCTTTAGTGACTTCATCTTTGGATCTCCCACATTTGCTCCCTCGAATAGAAGATTTAGGCAATCTCCATCCAGCACATCTTCACCACCACCATGATCATCTAAAGGAGCTTGCACATTGTTTCCTATGTCTTCTTGGGTGATTGTTCCACAAATATTGGTTGTGGAATGCTTGATGGGGTAGGATACCTTGTCATTGACATTCTTTAGAATCACCTTCTCATTGGGGAAGTCTATGATGGCTCCCGCGGTTTGGAGGAAGGGACTTCCCAAGACGAGGGGCACCTTGCGGCTTTGCACCATTTCCACAACCATAAGGTCGGTTGGTACTAAACAATCTCCAACCTTTAGAGGGTAGCCTTCAATGAAGCCTAGTGTACACTTTGAAGATGAATCCCCAAACATAAGAGCGGTCAAGTTCTTTTTCATGCCCTTGATCCCCAAGGATTTCACCATTTCATGAGAGATCACATTAACATTGGCTCCAGAATCACACAAGGCTTCTTCAGCATCTGAATCTCCAAAAGAGCAAGGTATAGTAAATTTACCCGATTTTCCGAGTTTGGGAATCGATTTGGGCTCTAGTGTGGGTGCACTTGGTGGCTCATAAAGTTTCAGCACCTCCTCTACTTTCTCCTTGTTGGCAATAATGGCTTTGATGAACCTCATGTTGGAAGGAACTTGAGATAAATCACCATTGATTGGCATTTCAATCCCAATTTGACTCATCTCCTTCTTAAACTTGGATAGAGCTCTCTTTTGCGCTTTTGTGTAGACTCGAGGGGGAAATGGCAGTTTGGGCTCATAGGGAGGAGGTTCTATCTTGGGAGGTTCTTCCCTTTCTATCTTCTTCAAAACGTTTTGCTCTTCCATAGGGCTTTCCTCAAGTACTACATCACTCTCCTCTACTCGTTCTTCATCGGAATCTGCTTGAAGTTTGGAGATGAATTCTTCTATTGCATTCTCATTCTCGTCCTCATCCATCTCGATCATACCGCAGTAAGCCTTGGGGTTAGTCTCGTGCTTACCCGGTAAAACTCCATTGGGTCCCTTGGATGTAGAAGCTACTTGAGCAACCTGGTTGTCCAAAGCCTTCACATGAGTTGACAAGTGCTCAATTTTGGCGTTCAGCTNCCTGCTATCGGGGCCTTGGACACGCCTCATACCTTCTACCAGAGCAGAGCTGCCATCTCTCCACCAGCCATCACGAGGCAAGACTATAAGATCAAGCCTCAGATGATTGCATTGGTGAAATAGCACGTGTTCCATGGCCTACCTGTAGAGCCTGATGGACCATATTGAAAATTTCGAAGAGATCTGCAGCACCACCAAATCGAATGGGGTACCTGCTGACTACCTCAAGTGCAAGCTTTTCCCTTTCTCTTTGGCGGATAAGGCACTAAGATGGCTCAAGTCACTTCCAGCTGGGTCGTTGACTACTTGGGATGAATGCAGAGCTACCTTCTTGGATCACTTCTACACCAAGTCCAAGACAGCTTCGCTTCAGAACAAAATCGCTGCCTTCCAGCAGCACCCGGGGGAATCCTTTTGCGAAGCTTGGGAAAGGTTTAGAGAGTACCGCAGGGAGTGCCCTCATCATGGGTACTCGGATGAGCATATTCTAAGCATCTTCTACGATGGAGTTAACTGGGACTACAAGAACGCCCTTAACGCTGCGAGCAATGGAGATTTCATGACCAAGACTAAGGAAGGAACGTACCAGTTGATAGAGAACTTGGCTGCAAGTTCCGGAAATCGATGTCCCGAGTATGACAGATCTAAACGTGTCAGCGGTGCGGACTCACAGAAGATAGACGAGCTGACTGTGAAAGTGAACTTGCTGTTGAAGGGAAATCAGAGGGCTGTGCAGTCTTGCGAGGAGACCAAAGATGCGATTCTCTGTCAAGGATTTTCCGATGAAGAGATTGATGAGCTGCAGGAGGTGAACTACGTCAGCGGACAGGGATATGTGCTAAACAGAGGTTTCAACCAGAATTATAGGAACCACCCGAATCTGTCATACAGGAGCACCAACGTCGAGAACCCCCAGGATCAAGTCTACCCTCAGCAAGCTCAACAATCCTAAGGAAAAACCTTTGTGCAAAACGCTGGCACCTCGGGTTTTTCTCAGGTTTCCCAGGGCATAACAGGTTTCAAGGCGGATTCCAACAGAAACAGCCGTTCAATGTATTTCAACCAGCAAAGCTTACCCCATTCCAAGTTACCGCAAGCTCCGCAGATAACTTCCAAGATAAGCTTAAGGCTCTTATGCAACAGCTCCTGCTCAACCAACAGCAATCCGGCAAGGAGATCAATGTTAAGGTTGATAACATGTACAACGATCTCAACGGCAAGTACGAAGCCGTATGCACTCATGTGAAGAAGTTGGATACTCAGGTTGCTCAAACTCCCGAGGCAATTAAGAGGCCTCAAGGAGTTCTTCTAGGGAAGGTAGAGCAAAATCCAAAAACGACTTCGTCAATGCCACCACACTCAGAAGTGGAAAGGCGCTAGAACCTGTTGCGCGAAAGGAAAAGGATGCTGATGTTATGATTGATCTAGAGGAGGATGGCGAAGAAACAGTTCCAAAAGAGAAAGTTCCCACTGATGCAGACGCTGCAGAAGAGCCACAGGTAGAACCCCCTACACGTGTCTACACTCCAAGGGTTCCACACCTTACTCGTCAAAGGAAGTCGTGCAAGGACCTAGAAGAGGCAAAGTGCAGGGAAATGTTGAAGGATCTCGTGGTGAAACTTCCTTTGGTCGACACGATCCAAATGATACCTTCATTGAAGAAGTATATGAAGAGCTTGGTGACGAGTAAGGTGTCGACTGAAAACAGTGTCATGATGGTTTCTAAAGATTGCAGTGTTGTCCTCCAAAACAAGATGCCAAAGAAGCTGAGCGATCCAGGGAAGTTTGTTCTCTCTGTGCAGATCGGGGCAATGACCTTTGCTTGTTCCTTGTGTGACCTCGGTTCCAGCGTCAACCTGATGCCATATTCTATGGCTAAGCGACTCGGATTCACAAAATTCAAGCAAACTAAGATCTCCTTAGTATTTGCCAATCGTTCTGTGAAACTTCTTGTTGGCGTTCTTGAGGATCTACATGTACGAATTGGAGATGCATTTGTTCCTGCAGATTTTGTGGTCCTAGAGCTAGATGAAGAACCGAGGGATCCTCTCATTTTGGGGAGACCTTTCTTGTGTACCGTGGGAGCCATAATAGATGTGAAGAATGAGCGAATAGATCTCTATCTGGGAGACATAGTCATGCAGTTTGAGATGGACAAGATGTTGAAAAAACCTATGTTAGACGGTCAGACGTTCTCGATTGATGACTCGCTAGAAACCCTAGATGAAGTGGTCGAAGAGATTTTAGTAGATGACCCATTGGAGACTGTTTTGACAAGGGCTGAGAGTGAACACGGGTTTATGAGTGACGATGCAACAAGGTATGCTAAGATGCTGGATTCAAGCCAGACAATGGAGAAGATGGTTGAATACATCAGCCTAGAAGCCGTCGCGGAGATATCTCCGGTTGAGAATCCTCCCACGCCTCCTGCTAACCCGTGGAGCGAGCTGAAAGCTCCAAAAATTGAGCTCAAACCACTCCCAGCTGGGCTAAGGTATGCATTTCTTGGCTCTAATTCTACTTATCCTGTGATCATCAATGCTGAGCTGAACAACGTTGAAACTGCCTTGCTTCTGTGTGAGCTTAGAAAGTATCGTAGAGCTTTAGGCTACTCACTAAATGATCTCACAGGGATTCCACCTGATCTTTGCATGCATATGATACATCTAGAGGATGAATCGATGACTTCGATAGAACATCAGAGATGGTTAAACCCGAATCTCAAGGATGTTGTAAAGAAAGAGATAATGAAACTTCTAGAGGCGGGCATTATATATGCTATCTCTGATAGTACTTGGGTGAGCCCAGTCCATGTGGTGCCAAAGAAGGGTGGTGTGACAGTTGTTAATAATGAGAAAAATGAGTTGATCCCAACTAGAACTATTACCGGGCATAGGATGTGTATTGATTATAGGAAGTTGAATGCTGCCACTCGTAAAGATCATTTTCCTTTGCCTTTTATTGATCAAATGCTCGAAAGATTGGCTAACCACCCCTATTACTGCTTTCTAGATGGCTATTCTGGTTTCTTTCAGATTCCCATTCATCCAGATGACCAGGAGAAAACCACTTTCACATGCCCTTATGGCACCTTTGCTTACCGTAGGATTCCATTTGGCTTGTGCAATGCCCCAGCGACATTCCAGCGATGCATGATGTCAATCTTCACTGATTTGATTGAGGACATAATGGAGGTTTTCATGGACGATTTTTCTGTCTATGGATCCTCGTTTTCTGTCTGTCTTTCTAATTTGTGCAGGGTATTACATCGCTGCGAGGAAAAGCATCTGGTGTTGAATTGGGAGAAGTGCCACTTTATGGTCCGAGACGGGATTGTTTTGGGTCATCGGATTTCAGAGCAGGGCATTGAAGTGGACAAGGCAAAGATAGAGGTGATGAGTAGCCTACAACCTCCCAATTCTGTCAAGGGGATTATAAGCTTCTTGGGACATGCCGGGTTATACAGGAGATTTATCAAGGATTTCTCCAAAATCGCTAGACCGTTAACCCGATTGCTTTGCAAGGAAGTGAAGTTTCATTTTGACAACGACTGTCTAGAGGCCTTCCACACAAACAAGGGAGCGCTGGTCAGCGCACCAATAGTCCAACTACCGGACTGGGAGCTCCCTTTCGAAGTGATGACTGATGCTAGCGATTTTGCAGTGGGAGCTGTTTTGGGATAGTGAAAAGATAAGAAGCTTCATGTTATCTATTACGCCAGCAGGACCCTAGATGACGCGCAATGCAAGTACGCTACAACCGAGAAGGAACTGTTCGCCATCGTGTTCGCCTTTGAGAAGTTCAGGTCTTATCTTGTGGGGTCTAAGGTTATAGTGCATACTGATCACGTGGCCCTGAAGTATCTACCTACAAAGAAGGATGCCAAACCTAGAATTTTGCGTTGGATTCTCCTATTGCAGGAATTTAATCTTGAGATCAAGGACAAGAAGGGGATCGAGAATGGTGTTGCAGATCATTTATCCAGGCTGCGTGTGGACGAAGAGGTTCCTCTCGACGACAGCCTACCAGAGGAGAATGTCTACACAATCAGTATCGGGCGCAATGATAACCACATGCCCCCACGCCGCACCGAGCTCCCTGAAATCCCTTGGTTTGGTGAGATAGCAAATTACATGGCCGCAGAGAAGCAACCAATTGGGTTCGTGGGAAACAAGAAGAAGAAGTTTTTGCGTGACATCAGACACTATTTTTGGGATGAGCCATACTTATACAAGCAAGGCTCGGATGGTGTCTTTCGAAGATGTGTCTCGGAAGAGGAAGTCCCCGGTATTCTATTCCATTGTCACGGTCCGAACTATGCGGGACACTTTGCCACATTCAAGACGGTGTCCAAAGCTCTACAGGCCGGTTTCTGGTGGCCGACTATGTTCCGTGACGCACATGCTTTCATCTCCAAATGCAATTCGTGTCAGAGGCAGGGAAATATTAGCAAGAGGAATGAAATGCCTCAGAATTTCATCTTGGAAGTTGAAGTGTTCGACGTATCGGGCATTGATTTCATGGGTCCTTTTCCATCGTCTCATAGGAATCAATATATCCTCGTCGCAGTAGACTATGTGTCTAAATGGGTTGAAGCGCTGGCTAGCCCAACCAATGATGCCAAAGTGGTTTTGAAGATGTTTAAATCGGTAATCTTTCCAATGTTTGGTGTACCTAGAATAGTGATCAGCGATGGTGGGTCCCATTCATCAACAAGATTTTCGAGAGCCTCTTGAGGAAGCATGGCGTCAAGCACAAGGTAGCCACTCCTTATCACCCGCAGACGAGTGGACAGGTTGAGGTTTCCAACAGGGAGATCAAGAGCATCCTACAAAAGACCGTAAGCACAACAAGGAAGGATTGGGCTATGAAGCTAGATGACGCTCTTTGGGCATACCGAACTGCCTATAAGACACCTTTAGGAACGACGCCATTCCATCTTGTTTACGGGAAATCATGTCAACTTCCGGTAGAGCTCGAATACAAGGCAGCATGGGCTGTAAAGTTGCTAAACTTTGACATAAAAACTGCTGCTGAACGGAGGACGATGCAATTACACGAGCTGGAGGAAATACGTCACATGGCCTACGAGAACTCAAAAATTTACAAGGAGAAGACCAAGACCTATCACGACAGGAAGATACTTCCTAAGAACTTCGCTGTAAACGATCAGGTATTACTATATAACTCTTGCCTTAGGCTCTTTCCAGGGAAGCTGAAATCGCGGTGGTCCGGCCCATTCACCATTAAGGAGGTGCGACCATACGGAGCTGTGGTATTGCTGAGCACTACAGGAAAGGAGTTCGTGGTTAATGGTCAACGCCTAAAGCCATACCTCGCCAACGTGGAAATCGATGGGGAAGAAACCATTCCCCTCGATGACCCGTCTCACGCCTAAAAAGGCTGTCAAGTCAAGCTACTGACTTTAAACAAGCGCTTGGTGGAAGGCAACCCACCGGTACGTTTTCTTCTCTTTTCTATCTTATTTTATTTTATTGAGTCTGTTTTGCCTTTCTCTGAATTTATTTTCACATCGAGACAGTGTGAAGTAAGTCTGGGGGAGGGTATCTATCGTTACTAACGCTATTTTTCTTTCTTTTGTTTTCTCTCTTGAGTCATTTTGGTGTTTTCTTTGAGTCTTTATGTTTTACTGAGTCAAAACTTGTTGGAGACTATGATCACGACCTTTGAATTTTCATATGACTTGCATTTAAGTGACCATTGTTGCAAAGCTAGTTTTAGATCAGACTAATGATAAATCTAAAGGCTGACCAGCTAATCAGAAGCACCCATGTTTCCAGAAAAATTCAAAAAGCTTGAGCTAATTTCTTCGCTCTTCCTTTTACCTCATCATCGTGATTGGTGTTTTCAGAGCTTGACTCCTCATTCGTATTTAACGAGACAACCTGTGTGAAAATATGGTACTCCTCTCCCTCATTTAAAATAAAAAGCAGAAAAGATGAAATGATTTTCTTTCAAGTAAAGGGCTAGAAAAATTTCCATCGATCCCATTATTTTACTTCGAAGGAGATGATCACACAAAGTTGGAAGCAAGGGATAGGAAAATTTCCCGTGATCCCTTATTCGCCTACGTCTTTGATTTAAAAAGGGGATGAACCGGGGATTCGGTGGCAAACAACATCAATACTCGCGTATCGTAAACCTTGATAAAAAATATATACCCCAAGAAAAGAAAGTAAGAAAAGAACAAGTCTGGGGGAGGGAAAAAGTACCAAAAGTCGTGTTGTTGTTGTCTTGTCACGATATCGAAAGGGAAAGATTCTAGAAGGTTCTTGGCACTATGATCCATGATGAGACCCATCAGTGATAGCTTTGGATTATTCTGTGAAATAATGAGTTGAATCTGGGAGGCTGTGAATGCTTGCAGAGAAGTACATGGTGGTTCGATCTGGAGCTAGTTTGGTAATACTCAGATTACTAAGGTAATGGTCATTGCGAAATTCTAAAGGAAATGTGAGTCTCCGTGTTTTCAAACCTTTTCTTCGTGCTTAGTCTAATGTTTGCTTAGACGCTATATATACTTTATTTTTAGCCACTTTGACGGCACAGCTTGATACCGCTATTCATTCTATTCAGACTTTTGCTTTTGGAATTTGTAAGCTTTGGAGAAGAACCTTGTATCCATTGAGAAGAATTCTAAACCCTTGCTCTCTTAATCTATACTATGTCTTCTTCATCTTTTTGCTCGTTCTCTGTCTCCATGTCTGAGTAGTTCATTAGTTAGGTTTAGGGTTTCAAGGGAATCTATGAATAATTGAATTAGACACATATAGGGATTTATCTTTTGTGGTTTTCGCTTCTTATTGTGTCTAATGCTTAGGCTTGAGCTAACCGCTAGGTCTATGAACTAGGGCTTAATCTGAGAGCGCAGAAGTGTATTAGGTTGCTAGAAAGAACATAAGCGAATGAATTGTCCTAGTAGCGCGGAAGTGTATTAGGGTGATTCGTGAACATATTGAACCTACTCGTTAAAGCTGATCTAGAACTCTATGAGCACGGCAGTGGATTAGGGTGTTAGGTTTAGTAACAATGAGCACGGCAGTGGATTGGTTAATATTTATGTTTGAGTTCGAAACTTGTGTTTAATTATTCCATGAATAGTTGTTTGATTCGTGATTTCTGGATTCCTGAGAATAAACCCTTGACCTAACGTTTTCCCATTATTGAATTTACATCGTTTTAATTGCTTTTGTTACTTTTCCAAACCAACTATATTCTTGTCTTAGCTTAATTTCATAATTGTGAGAATTGTAGTGTACCTTTGGTCTCTGTGGATTCGATCCTAAAGTACTGCATTGACAACTGTTATGATTGCGGTAGTGTAAACTTTAGTGTTAATTGACTGAGTGAAAACACTTAAATCAGATGTCCTCCATCTTTTTTCTTATATCTATTGCTCCATTAGCTTGTCCTTGGAGGAGTTGTTGAAGCACATTCTTCATTTCAAGGTCTTGAGGCATGGTGTTGTTACCTTGAGCTTGTGGTGCAAAATTTTGTTGAAAGGCCGGTTGAGGCACAAATGGAGCCTTGTTGTAGTAGCCACCTTGGTATTGATGGTTGTTGAAGCCCCGTTGATAGCCACTATGGTTCCCAACACAATGCACTTCCTCTTGGTTAGTCAAATCCACCATTTGGTCTTGGGACCCTTGATGATCCTCAAAATCACCAATAAAGTGAACTGATTTTTTGGAAACATTGAGAAGCTTGTCAATCATAGAGGCTTGCTTATCCAAATTCTCATTGAGAGCCTTCATATCCTTGGTCATTCTTTGCACCTCAAAGTCACTTGTGGTCCTTGTAGCCCGATCATAATCATCACTATAAGTTCCATCACTTTGGGCAAGGTTCTCAACCAACTCCATTGCTTCATTCACCTATTTAGCCAAGAAATTACCATTGGAAGTGGTGTCTAGCAACATTCTTATCTTTGGAAGCGCTCCACGGTAGAGAGTGCTCAATAGAGAGGCATTGTTGAATCCATGATGAGGACATTGCAAGGTGTAGCTCCTAAACCTTTCCCACGCCTCATTGAAAGTCTCATTTGAGCGTTGAGTAAAGTTCGAGTTCTCATTTCTTAGCTTGGCCGTCCTTGAAGGTGAGAAGAATTTGGCAAGGAAGGCCCTCTTGCATTCATCTCATGTAGTGATAGACCCTTGAGGCAAATTTTTCTCCCATTGATGTGCTTTGTCACCAAGGGAGAACGGGAACAAGCGGAGTTTGAAACCGTCTTCGGAGATCCCATTCATGCTTGTCAAGCCACAAACTCTATCAAAATGATCAAGATGATCCAAGGGGTCTTCCACCGGCAAGCCATGGAACTTGTTACCTTGTACCATGTGAATGAGACCCATCTTGACCTCAAAATTGTTGTTGTCCATCGGTGGTGGTCTTATGCCTTGGCGGTTCACATAAGCATTGGCCGCATCACCCGCTCCAACAATGTTTTGGGCTTGTGGAGGGTGGTTTTGAGCTCTAGCATTACGGGCGGGTTGTGGTGGGTGTTGTTGCTCATAAGCCACATGCTCATTGTTGGGACCAACCGGAATTTCTTCGACGTTGTCCATTCCCAACCTCTCAATGTGTTGAGCTCGTCTTCTTTCTCTCCTTTCTCTAATCCCACGTTCCAAGAGATGTATGTCGTCTATTGGCTCAACAAGGTTGTGTGCACCTCTAGCCCTTGTGTTCATACACCTATATGAAAAGAAAAAAACGAGATAGAGAGATTAGTAAACAAAGAAAATAAAAAGCTTGATCTAAAAAAGAATCTAAATCATATTGACTAAACTAGAACCCCAGTCGGCAACGGCGGCAATTGATAAGTAGGATTTATCTTCCTAAGAATTAATCCTAAATATGCTCATGTTATTGCAATATTTTAGGTGTCAATCCAATTGGGGTTTGTTCAATGCAACAAGAATGCAAGAAACTCTTTAATCCAAGCAAACAAGTGTGGTTTTGGTTTTCTAACAACCTAATAATTCAAATTAAACAAGCAAACAAGTAAATAGCACTAAAAACGATTAAGACAATGATTAAAAGAGGATCTTTGGGCAAGGCAATTGATTTAAAATAAATCTTATGCTAAGCAATGATGTCTATCCAATCACAAAAGTGTATTTCCTTAAGCCTAGAACACTAATCAAGATTAGCCTAATCTCTTAGCACTAATCACTTCACTAATTACAAATTCAAGATCAAATTCTCATTTGTGAAAATGTAATTAACAAGCATTAAACATAAGTTCTATTAGCCAAGATTCACCTTAGACATTCACTCTCATGAGCTAAGTATGAAAATCTCTTAATTAGTTCATTGGGGAATTTCATCAAACACCTTGTGTGCATGAAATTCCCTATGATCTAGATTTACTATCTCTAGCCTAATCTAGCATTAAAAACACTAAATAAGAAAGGAAATTACATCATTAAGCTCTACACACCAAAGATTAACAAAAGAAATCCCTAATCTACCAAACCCAATGATCCAAAAGGGAACTACTCACTAATCATGGTGGAACCAACAAATCTCATAAGAAAAGTGTTAGATCTCATGATTAGATGATTAATAATGAAAGAGATTAGAGAAATTAAGAAACCAATACATTTAATTTCATAAAAACTCAAGATATCTCTTAAAAAATGTTTAGAACCCTAAAAAGAGGTTTCTTTTCTCAAGAACAAGAGAAAACGAAAAGCATAAAAGAAAGCATAGATCATGAAAAATTAGGTTTTCAAGTATTTATAAGGTTTTGGGCGAACCGGGTCAACCCGGGACAAACCGGGTTTTGACCCGGCCAAATCTGGTTTTGAGCCATGACGCCACTTTGTTGCACCGGACGGTTGCAGGAGGTCTTGGTCGGTACTTAACTTCTGACCTTACACCGGTCGATTACACCGCCCAAGGCTGGTCGGTGTAGGCGTATGGTTGAGCGGCCAGACGGACACATCTTCAGTAAATCGGCTATATCCCTCGAACCACACATCCGAATGACCTGAATCCAACTCCAGTAGACAGCTAACTCCTTCCTCTACAACTTCCATGAATACCATTGAAGCTGAATCAGATAGAAAGGCCTTTGTCCAGCCATATCTTAGAGACACCTCGGGTGAACTATTCCTTCTCTTAAGCTCAATCACTCCAATCATCCCAATTGTCTCCAAAACACCTAGAAACACTCCAAATGCATGCAAGAATCACTAGGACCTAATGCAAACACTTAATACTCTAATTTAGACCAAAATGCTATAAAAACTATGAANTGCTGAGGCTCCAGATCGGGTACTCAGCTTCACGAGTTCCTGTCTTGCTCCAAAATGCTCTAATATCTCCAATCATGCTCCAAACGTGCTAAAACCTGTAAAAGACTCTAAAACACTACGAAATAGTATAAAGACTCTATAAAACGGACCTATATCATGGCCTAAAAGGGGTAAAAACCATGATATATCAGAGCCTCACGAGTTTAAGAACTAAGTCCGGTGAGAACCTCTTCACCAATCTCGAAAAGTAAAGAACAAGAGTTTAAGAGTAAAAGCAAGAACAAAACTAAACTAAAAATGGTGTAAAAGCAAGCACACGAAATTAGATATTCTAAGAGGCATATTTATAGGTCTTCTCTTCTGCTTTCATCGGTCTTTAGGGTTTTTAGTGAAGTGAATTGAACGAGCCTTGCAAATTGAGCTTACGGGACAAAAATGGCTTGGCTGTGGGTCCATGGAGTATGGCCACGACGAACCTTCACTTTGCCGCGGCGAACCTTCACTTGGCCGCGGGTGGAGGCTTCATGGCCGCGGTGAATTGCCTCTTGGCCTCGGCTGGGATGCTTCTGGGAGTGGCTAGCTAGGATGTCTTGATCTTGATGTATCTTTTGATTGAACTATTGGATCGTCCTCAAATCTGTTGGAATGGAAAGGTAGCTGGTCCTTCTTGAATATCTCCAAAATTGGGCTGGATCAGACAGTGAGAAGAACCTCTTTGGCAATTGAACTTCTGACGGTTTAACTCTGAGCCGAAAATCTGGTTTTTTTCCAATTTGCAATGCTTTCACCTAAGTAACCTGAAAAGAGTCTTGACACTACGAATATGCGAAAACCATAATAAAATCATAGAAAAGCGAATGAAACACTTATTTAAGTGTTCTTAAATAGATAGTAAAACGGGTAAAAATACGGTGTTATCACACCCCCAGACTTAAACCTTGTTTGTCCTCAAACAAGACAAATCTTAATGGAAACGATCAAACAAAAATCATAGGGAACTAGAAATCCCGGGGACCGTCCTTCTAAACCATAACCATCGAACTACATCAAACGCAACCTAGCATAGAAAATTCTCACCAAAAGTTTCCGTAACACTAGTCCACGATATTTGTCATACAAAATATAAACTTTCAAAATCCAAAAATCAGGTCAACTAGCTCTCTAAATTCATTAAGTGCAAACGTGAACTTCTCATCAAAAGGATTAAACCAAGACAATCGAGGCTAGGTATTAAAGGCATTTAGAGGTGAGGTTAAAAGTGTTTCGGGTTACCGTAATTTCATCGGAGGGTGCAAGATATTATGCAAAACAGCAAGAGAAGAAGGACCTATTGATAACCACAGCTTCCAGTCACTTCTTCTTGCGTAAAAATGTTGCACTTCCTCATTTCTCCAAAAACAGAAGTTTTCTGTCATTCCCCCAGACTTAGATTTTTCTGTGGGCTCGGAATGACAGACTTCTCACAAACAAACCATGGATGCCTCATAAGTATTTCGACCAACCTATACTCTTTTTAGGCTTTTATTTCCTTCTCTTCCGATAATTTTCGATTTTTTTTTTTGAAATGGGGAAATGCCTCTATTGATATAGAGTCTTAGGGGCACGAAAATTTACCATGATTTTGAGTTTTTCCAAGGCATAACCAAGCTCTTATCTTTGTTGAATTCACCTTCACCAATCGCGTATTGTCTTCGTCTTTAGTGACGGAAAACTGTGTCGTTCCTCCCTCTCCGGTGTTTTTGCACATATATGCACATAAGACACAAAGAGAGTTGCATGGGGTTTGAACAATGGTTAAGTTTAGGGTGGGGTACCAACTAAAGATGAATTGGCCATTCATGTACGACAAAGAGTGATAAAAGGTAAAAGAACGTCATGAATGTATAATTTGTTATCTTTGCCTAAACCTTTGATGAGAAAATTAAGTCAAGATTAAAGTCCAAGTATAATAGAGCTAGTATATTCCATCCTAAAGAATCTCTACGATCTAAATTTCTATGGGGATTTCGCATTAACAAACATTCTAGCTACCGCCTAGTCTAGAACCAAATTACGAAAGAGCATGTTACTAGGAAATAGCGTAGAAGCACACTAGTCGGTTATCGTCATGGATTTGTTTCATCATTCCCTTAAAAATGTATTCCTACTTTATTGAAAAACTTGGAAATTTTTAAAGAAAGCTTTCAAAAAAGCGAAATGCAAAGACTCATGAAAGAAATGGTGGTTAGTAAGGGATGGAATCCTCCCCCAGACTTAAATCACATTGTCCTCAGTGTGAAATAAATCGAGTAAGGACGAATAAATAGATGGATGAAATAATTGAAAAAGTTTAAGGAAAAAGAAAACTTACCTGGATGCGGTTGGGGAATGGATTTGGGAATGGAATGGTGGTGATTGGGGAATGGAAATTCCTTGGTGGGCTCCTTTGAAGTGTTATTGATGAAGAGGATGAGGCTTCTTCATGAGCTTGAATAACTTTGCAAGGTGCATATGAATCTGGTCCCAAGTCGCTTGAGAGGTCTTTAGAAGCCTTAGTATCTATAGAGAAGGCAGCTTGCTCGAAGGAGTGTGATTGGGACTCAAAGGATCCAAGGAGAGACGAGTAGGAGGTGGCCGCGGGTCGAGGGGATGGAAGCGCGGCGAAATGCGGGTTGACCGCGTGACAGGAGGACGGAGGCCCGGTCGAAGGTGGCTCGGCCGCGGGTCAAGAAGACGGAGGCACGGCAAAAGGGCAGTTGGCCGCGGCTGGAGGGCTCACGACCGCGGTGAGGGGAGTCTGTGGGGACTTGTTCGGTTCGTCGTCTTCTTTGTCTTCTTCAGTGTTTTCTGGTCCCTACAGGTCATTTGGCTTCTCTTATAGGTCAGGGACATGAGCATCAAGTGTTGTATCATGCTCCTCATGATTTTCAGAAAGCTTCTCCACCTTCTCTTCTACTTCATCAATGGCATAAATGAGTCGATCTAGCGTAAGATCGAGCTCTACCGTCTTATCTTTAACTTCTCTTACGCTTTCCCACAGCTCAAGGGCGTATTCATATGTGGTATTGTTGTAGTCATTGATAGAGTTATCCAAGTCATCAAGCTTGTAATTCAAAGTACGTACCCCATCATTAGCTTTTCGGATATCGAACTTTTACTTTCCTTGTTCGTCTTCAACTAGTTCCATCCTCTCGTTGAGTGTTGTAGCATCTTTAAGGGTCTGCTCTTCAAGGACTTTGACGTGGGCAGCAAGATCATCAAACTTCTTGCTGAATTCAACGGACATAGAGTCTACTTTCTCGTTCAAAGCGGTTCCGGACTTAACTTGAAAGTCGATAGTTTTGTTGATCATTGCTTCGAGTCGCTCCAAACGAGCACTAAGTTCTGAGTTGTCTTCATGCTGGTTCAAGATTTGATGAGGAAGACGTATGAGTGTTGTCGAGAGGTTACAAATTGAGACGCAAAAGGCTCGTCTCGGTAGTAAGTAGGCGCGTGGCATCCTTGAGAGTAGCTGGTCGGTGCTGGTTTCTGATCCATGTAGAACGAATCACAGTTGACGTGTGAATCGTGAGAGTAGTGAGCACAAGATGGGTCATAGCAACCATGCTCGTAGTAGTCATCTCGCACCAGAGGCGAGTCCATGTTTCAAAGCCTGAAACGAAGAAAAACAAAATCAAAAATTAAAAAGAAAAAGGTTTGTCTTAGAGTCGATTTACTAACCTCTAAGGTGTGGCAGAAACGATAGCGATTAACTCCCCGGGCAACGGCGCCAAAAACTTGATAGCGTCGGATTCGTCTCTAAAATTATAGGTTTTTAAATTTATAAACCTAAAGGTTCTGCAAGTGCACAGACGTGCGTTTTAGTACTTTAGGTATCGATCCACATGGAGAGAGAGAGCTGTTCTACGAGACCTTAGACAGAGAATAGCAAGGAAGTCTAAGACGAGAATAAGTTTTTATAAGGGTTTTTGTCACGAAAATGTAAAGAACTTAAAAACGGAAAATTGCTTATAAAGCGAAGATGAAAATCGATGGCTTGAAAATAAGACGGGAAAAACGGTTTGTGAACTATGATAAAACGGCGTTGGGTCGACACAAATATCTAGGGGTATGCTCGGTTCAATCACGGTCCCTAAGCTCTTAGTAACTGTTTCTAGATTTCAACTCCACGAACTGAACTGAATAAACGGCGTAGCCTACTTTCGTACATCCTACGCACCAACAATCTATACACTCGACCAGTAGCTTTCGTCTCTGGCCGCGCGGAAAATCGTGATGTTCGCACTGGTTCTTCTTACAACGCACTCCGTAAGTATACTTTCAAAATCTTACGACGCACACGCTCTTATGGATAACGATTCGGGTGTTTTAGATCCATCATGTTTAGTGGTACTTAACACATATGAATCACCTCAAGTTCATGACGCTAGATTTAGCATTAACAACTATCCATCAGAAAGAGCTTTAGAAATAGGCTAGAGTTTTATCTCGTGAAATCCTTATCGAACATAGAATTCCCCGTTGATAAATCCTTTAAACCCAACAATGAAACTACTCGAACATAGATGAAACAAAAATCATGATTGAATAAATTGCAGGAGATTGATTAAGGAGCCTCACGAGTTTAAGAACTAAGTCCGGTGAGAACCTCTTCCCCAATCTCGAAAAGTAAAGAACAAGAGTTTAAGAGTAAAAGCAAGAACAAAAGTAAACTAAAAATGGTGTAAACGCAAGCACACAAAATTAGGTCTTCTAAGAGACATATTTATAGGACTTCTCTTCTACTTTCGTCGGTCTTTAGGGTTTTAAGTGACGGGAATTGAACAGGCCTTGCAAATTGGGCTTATGGGACGGAAATGGCTTGGTCGCGGGTCCATGGAGTCTGGCCTTTGCGAACCTTCACTTGGCCGCGGGTGGAGGCTTCCTGGCCGATGTGAATTGCTTCTTGGCCGTGGTTGGGATGCTTATGGGAGTGGCCAGCTGGGACGTCTTGATCTTGATGTATCTTTTGATTGAACCGTTGGATTGTCCTCAAATCTGTTGGAATGGAAAGGTAGCTGGTCCTTCTTGAATATCTCTAAAATTGGGCTGGATCAGACGGTGAGAAGAACCTCTTTGGCAATTAAACTTCTTACAGTTTGACTCTGAGCCAAAAAACTGTTTTTCTTCAATTTGCAATGTTTTCGCCTAAGTAACCTGAAAAGAGTCTTGACACTACGAATATGCGAAAACCATAAAAAATCATAGAAAAGCGAATGAAACACTTATTAAAGTATTCTTAAATAGATAGTAAAACGGGTAAAAATACGGTGTTATCACAACCATCGGAAGAAATCTCAAGAAATGGCTGGAGTGTCTATCGTTCATCGAGTTTGCCTATAACCGATCGATCCATTCCGCCACAAAGATGTCACCGTTTGAAATCGTCTACGGATTCAATCCTTTGACACCCTTGGATTTGTCTCCCCTACCTCAAGTCGAAGCTATCAGCCTAAATGGAGTGAGGAAAGCCGACTTCGTGAGGAAGCTTCACCAAAATGTCAAGGAAAATTTGGAGAAGAGAACCGAGCAATACGTTAGAGCCGCCAACAAAGGATGCAAGGAGGTCATTTTCGAACCAGGCGATTGGGTGTGGCTACACATGAGGAGCGAAAGGTTCTCGGACCAGAGGAGTTCAAAGCTTGCACCAAGAGGAGATGGACCGTTCAAAGTTTTGGAAAGAATCAACAACAACGCCTACCGTCTAGACCTACCCGGTGAGTTTAAAGTTTCTCCAACTTTCAATGTTACTGACTTAGCTTATTTCGATGCAGATAATCCAGTTTTGAGGTCAAAACCTTCTCAAGAGGGTGAGAATGATGACGACATCCCAACAGAACCGGACCAAAACTTACCCGAACCGGACCAAGCGCCAATCATCCCGCAAGGAGCCATCACTAGGACTCGAGCAAGAACACTCCAGCACAAGTTCAACATGTTCACCAAAGGAGTCATGAACCAAGACAAGAAGAAGCAACTACCCGACCAAGACAAGCTGCTCAAATTGCTTCTCGGCGATAAGGAAGCCCGTGACGAGGTTGAAACCGAGGGAGACCAAAACGATGGAACCCCCACTAAGGGAGACCATTTTTACCGACTAAGTGACCAAAAAAATCACTTTAGTCGAGACACTTTCGAGTTTACTCGAGTGGATCAAGAGGAGCCCATGAACGAGCCTTTCCCCGGCCTAAACGATGATCCAACGGAGGAAGCCCAAGAAGATCCTAAATCCACTGAGGGAGGATACTTTCGTCGACCAAAAGCCCATGGAGAACAAAGTAGTCGATCCCATATCACGACTAGATCGAGCCCAAATGGAGGTTATCCCACAAAGCTCATTTCACGGCCCATTCGCCACAAAGGAGCTGAGGAAGCATGGCCTCTATTCTCAACAAAAGCCCAAATCCACTTGATCATCTCGTGTGAAGATCACCTAAACGAAGGAGCATGAAGAAGAAGTCAACCGAGTCAACCAATTTCAAATCCAACGGAACGTGAGTCACACTTTCCTTAAACGGCCTCACACGCGTTTAACTAAAGGTAAACAAGGTAAGTTTTTGAAATTGATTGAACTAATTTGTTTTATTTCTTGTTTCTTTTGCAGCTGAATTTTAGTTTAGATTAGCGATTTCATTTTCCTTGTTTTCGAATTTAGCTAGAATTTCTCGTTGTAATCTTTGATTTTTCCTTTTGTAATTTTCATTTCAATTTCTTTCTTTAATTTTGGACCCACAAAGGTCATAGCTGTCGAGCTGTTTATAAAGCTCCCCTACAGCTTTGTATTTTTGGCTACCTTTGATTTATCAATAAAACAAGAATTCCTGTAAGAGTTTTTGACTTAGAGCTTTTGTGCTTGTCGTCGCCCCTGAACCTTGTCGAGACCAGTTTCCTCCAAGTATTTGTGTCTTGTGATTTATCTCTAGGCTTCCACACCTTGAGTGGTTCACTTTGCTTTCCCCCGTTCGTTATCTAAACCTCCCCCGGATTCAATCGGCTGAGTTTCTCGCTTATTGTCTCACAAATTGTCACTCTGAGCCCAATCTTGTATCATAAGTCCCCACAGCCGGCGCCGTATTGTGCGAGCCAAAACTCGTACAATCAAATTCTTGTAAAGGAATTTATGAACGAAAACACGAGAAAAGATCTAGAGATGGTTTTATTGCTGGTTTAATAAGCTTTTACAAGATGATGAGTTGATATTGCTAAGTGCTATTGCTAAGTGCTATTGCTAAGGTCCAAAAAGCTATCTCATTACGAATGATAATGCTAACTATTTATACAAGTTTCGTCGAACGAAGATCTCGGGAAGATCTGGAACATTTCCTTTTTCCTCTGTGCGGTCGCCAACTAAAGACCTCGTCTAGGGTTTCTTGTCGACTAGCCGTGTAATGGGTCAACTAGTTCGTCCCATGACAATTGATACCCAACGTTGGACTCGTCCCAGGAAGAAAACGGCTTCGGCCCAAGAAGATGCTCAAATTCGGCCCACGACATTGAACCAAGACGAACTGGATCAATATAGCCTCGTTTTGGTTCGGTTTAAGGGGTTGTATTGATCGCGTCTCGGTATAACTACGGTGAAGATTATGACCCGAGGTATATGTTCCTTGGCTCATACGCCAAAAGGCCAATGCATCAGCATAGTCTCTGACAAAACAGGTTCTACATGTATGCATATCCTATGTACTATGATTCAAGTTTTTTAATGGAATTTGATGTTTAAAAAAAAAAAAAAGAGCAAACTTTAAATATAAAATANATTAATTAATATAATTCGATAAATCGTCGTAAACAATCCGTCGTAAAATCGTCGTACATCATTCGTCGTAAATCATCCGTCGTAAAATCATCGTAAATCATCCGTCGTAACATCGTCGTACACCATCCGCCGTATAGTCGTCGTAATCTCAGTGGTATAATCGTCGTAATATTACGACGCTTTTACGACGATTTATATATGTCCCAGATTTTACGACGCTTTTACGACGATTAGGGTTAACGACAAACGATTTACGACGAATTGGCAATCGTCGCTAAATCGTCCCAAACCCTGTTTTACATCGATTATCTTGTAGTGTTATCTTCTGTTACTCCACTAGATTATGGACGTTTTTCAGCTCTATTTCTTAAATTTTCTTGGAAAATTTCAGTATGGAAATCATCAAACACAACATTCACAGATTCAACTATAGTCTGAGTTCTTCTGTTGTATACTCTATAAGCTATGCTGTTACCAGAATAACCCAAGAAGATTCCTTCATCACTCTTGCATCAACTTACCTAACTGATCTTTGTCATTCATGATGTAGCATATGCATCCAAAAATATGAAAACAGCTCACTGTAGGCGTTTTTCCCTTCCATAACTCATATGGTGTCTGTTTTGTTCCTTTCCTGACATATACTCTGTTTATAATGTAACATGCTGTGTTAATAGCTTTTGCCCAAAAACGAGTAGGGACTTTGCTACCATGAATCATGGCACGAGCCATCTCCTGTAGCGTTCTGTTCTTCCTTTCCACAACACCATTTTGCTGGGGTGTTCATGGAGCTGAGAATTGATGTATGATGCCTTGAAGATTACAGAATTTAGTCATAGTTTCATTCTGAAATTCTCCGCCATGGTCGCTTCGTATCCTCTTGATATTGGTCTCTTTCATTCATCAATTGAAGTGCCCAAATCCTGAAGCTCTCAATTGTTTTAGACTTCTCCCTGATGAATCTTACCCATGTGTATCTTGAGAAATCATCTACAAGTACGAACACATATCTCTTCCCTGCTATACTCTCTGTTTGCATTGGGCCCATAAGATCCATGTGGATTAAATCCAACACTGATTTTGATTGAATGTCTTGTACCTTTTTGTGTTGTACCTTGCCTTGTTTTCCCATGTTACATGGTCCACATACCAGTTTTCCCTCATCCTTTAGCTTAGGAACCCCTCTTATCACTTCGTTCTTGACTAGTGTGGTTAAGTTTCTGATGTTCATATGACCTACTTCTAATGTCATAGCTGCAGATCATCCATGGCATTGAAACATTTGTCTGGCGATCTCCACATATAGCAGTTGTTTCCTGCTCGAACATCTCTTAGAATAATAACAGATTTGTCATCAAATGCATGACATTCAGTTTGTGTAAAGGTGACTGTTAAACCCAAATAAAATATTCATAACCAAATTCCTATTTTACGGATATACATATTTAAGTTCTAATTTAAGTTGGTATATATTAACATCACATCACTTAATTACAATAAAAATTTATTTATATATTAACTCGCACAACGAAACTAATTCTAATTTTTATTCAACGGTTATTATATGCATAAATTTTGATTATGTGATGTTAACATATACATATTTAGCTACGTGACAACTAATTTTAATTTAACTAAATTTATAAAAAAATTATGCGCAAAATAATTTCTAGTGTTATATATTTGTTTGTTACTATTTGAACCGCCCCACACTCATCTTACTTCACTCTGCATCGTCACCTATTTGAATTTAAATATAAAGATATAAATTTTAAAAATATGTATATCAAAAAGTCTTGGACCAAAATTGGCGGAGAGAGAACCAGGGGACGGACAAAAAGTGGAAATTTGCTACGACATTAAAGTAATAATGTAATGAGGTATTATTAAATTAACTTAACTAACAATAAACAAATGAAGTGAGCGATTAAGGGGAGGTGGTGACTGGTGGTATAACCGTAAACGCATAAAGTAGGGAGGTCACATGGAGCCACCCTTGTGGTGTCCGACAATTACTTTTAAGAATTCTAAAATCCATCCGATTTAGATAGCAACAATACAAATCTAATTTATACAAATAAGCCAATCGTTTCTATTTTAAGGAATAGTAAATTAATATTATACCATATATATATAATGTATTTCTTCTTTTGTTACCGTCTAGAGAATAAAAAAAGTCTTTCAATTTTAACATTCATAGCATTAGGCATCTAGTGAAATACTGATATGTATATCTAAACAAAACAATAAAAGAGTTGTTAACTAGAACGAAGAACGACAAAATACTATTTGCTGATGTGGAGGGCGATTTTGGCGATTGAGAAGGTGATTAGGGTTTAGACTTTTCGTCTCGTTCAAAGCAGTTCGCCGCCACCGCTGTCTTTTCCGATGGAGACGCAGGCCTCGCCGACGGTACTGGCGGTAATAGAGAACGTCTCCACAGGGACAAATCCAACTATGTCATGGGCTATTGTGGTGCAACCGAAGAAATCTCTTAAGAAGTATAATGTTCAGATCTCGATGAAAGATGGTGTGGGATCAGTGATGGATTCTGATGAGGTTTTCAAGGAATCTTCACCCTTGTGGGAATATTTTTTATTGGGAAATTCCTTGCTACAGCTCCCCATGTAGCCAAGATTCACTTAGTTGTCAACAAGATATAGGCTCTTGGCGGCAAATCTCAAATGATTGATATTCAAGTCATTAACTCAGCAACAATGAAGTTCAGGATCACCAATTCTGATACTTGGAATCGAATCTTAAAAAGAGGTATGTGGAATTTGGCGGAGATCCCATTGATTATGTTGAAGTGGACTCCATTCGCGGAAGATAAGTCATTGGAGGTCACATCGGTGCCATTGTGGGTACATTTTTGAAAAAGGTTCCAATGGACATGTTCTCTTGGAAATGTTTGAACTTCATTACTAGTGCAGTGGGAGAGCCTGATCGTCTTCATCCTAAAACTACACAATGTGTTGATTTCACAATTGCAAAGGTTTTTGTAAAGGCGGATCTCACAAAGGAGCTGCCCAAAATCATGAACTTCAACTCTAACGGAGAGGAAAGTGCGATTGAGTTTAGCTATTCGTGGTTGCCTCTTCGATGCTCAAAGTGTTACAAATGGGGACATTTGAACACATTTTGCTTAGTTGGGAGAAGGTCACTGGCGGAGAAGGAACAGAGTCAACCAGTTTCTGTAAACAAATCAGTAGAAATTGCAGAGGAAACTGTTGTAGAAGTGGGTAATTCGAAGAACTCATTGGCTATTGTTGTAGCTGATAAGGCCACTGAAACTGTTGTTGTGGAGAAAACAGTTGACACAAATGTCGAAAAGGAAGAGTAGGAGTGGTCTAAGGTATCACCAGGAAAAGCTGGCCAAAGCCCACAGAAGCAAGAAAAGGCTCTGGAATATGGTTAGGTATCGATATTATCATCACGTTACTCAGTGTTAAGTGATGAAGGGAAGGAAGATGATGAAACATAGAAGGAGGAGAATGCATAGAAGACTCAAGAGAGTATAGATGAAAAAAAACAATAAGGGCGGAGATTGCAGAACATGATCTAAAAAACAGAGAAGAGGTGACTGAGGGTAAATTTGAAAAATTAGATGATGAGAAAATAGAAACGGCGCCTACCATCGATGCTTCTGCTGAAAGTCAAGTTTTGGAGCAAGGGATAGAAATGTCTACAAGACAACATTTACATCGCAGCTCTAAGGATAATCGTAAACCTCCGACAGATCCAAATAATAAAAAAACTAAGGATCCAAATCCTAGCTCTAAGGATAATCGGACTTCTCGGAAAAATCTTTAATGTTGGGTTTCTTTGGAAACATACTAGGTTTTAATAAAGATTCTAAGCATAATATAGTCCAAAAGTGGTTAAAGAAGCATTCTATTCAATTTGGTTGTTTGTTGGAAACTAGGGTCAAGGAGAAAAAGGTTGATTGGATTGTCTCGTCAGCTTTCAAGAATTGGTCCTTCATATCAAATTATGAGTTTCATAGGCTGGAGAGGATTGGGCTGTGTGGAGTTCAAAGGCGAGAGTCAGTCCATGTTTTACTAGTGGGAAAATGATCACTTGTTCGATACTGTTGGAAGGTTCTGAATAAGAATTTGTATGTTCTTATATATATGCATGCTTCTAATTTCGTGGAGGAAACGAAGGTGTTATGGGAAGATTTTAAAAACCACCATAACTCACCAATGCTTAGAAATAAGCTATGGGTACTTATGGGGGGGGGGTCAAATGAAATTTTGCAAGGAGATGAACATTCAAATTTCAAAACATCCCTTTCCATACCTACTGGAATGTGAGACTTTCAAAACGTGGTACGATATTGCTCCCTAACGGATATGACGGCTCATGGACCACTGTTCACCTGGTGCAATAAAAGAGAAAGACTTAATTTGTAAGAAACTGGATCGAGCTTTAGTTTCGGATGCTTGGCATAACTCATATCCGCAAGCTTGTTGTGTGTTTGAGACAGAAGGATGCTCGGATCACATGCGTGGTCGTATCCTGCTGAAAACAGAGGCTCCAAAAGTTTGACGTCCGTTTAAATTCACAAATGCTCTTACTAGCTTATTGAGTTTTTTGCCTTTGGTGGAATCGTTTTGGCATGCACATAAGAACAATTTAACTCGACCTCTGCTTTATATCATTTCTCAAAGAAGCTGAAGTCCTTAAAACAAAAAATCAGAGAGTTGGGTAAGGAGCAGTTGGGTGATTTACCAAAACGAGCAAAACGGGCTTATTATGAGTTGTGTGAAAGCCAAGAGATAACAATGTCTAATATGTCGCAGGTTAACATGGAGGAGGAAGCACGTTCATATAGAAAGTGGCTCTTACTAGCAGATCTTGAGGAACAGTTCCTAAAACAAAAATCAAAGCTGCATTGGTTGTAGGTAGGAGACGGAAATAATCGATATTTCCATCAAGTTGCTAAGGCTAGGGAAGTGAGAAATTCTACTTAAGAGATACAAAGGTCAGATGAGACAATTGTGAATACACAAGGAAAAATTAAAAACGAGGCAGAAAGTTTTTTTAATAACTTCTTATCATACATGTCGGAGAGCTATAATGGAGTTGTTCAAGAGTTACAAGAGTTGTTGGGGTTTCAATGTGATGAAGTTGATGGGGATATGTTGAGAAAAATGGTTACGGAAGAGGAAGTGAAAGATTTTGTGGTGTGAGTTCTTCAAAGCGGCATGGCCAGTTCTGGAGAAAGATTTTGTGGTTGCCATTCGTTTTTTTTTTGTTTATAAAGATTCTGCCAAAGGTTATAACCATGACTACTTTAGCTCTTATACCAAAGAAGGAAGAAACAAATGTGATGAAAGATTACATGCCTATCTCTTGCTGCAACGTGTTATAAAAAGTGATCTCAAAGGTTCTAGCAAACACATTGAAAAAGGTCTTACCGAAATTCATTGCTTCCAACCAATCGGCTTTCGTAAAAGACCGTATACTGATGGAAAATGTTCTACTTGCGTCTGAATTGGTGAAGAATTATCATAAAGGAACAGTTTCTGCTTAGTGTGTGGTTAAGATAGATATCGCCAAGGCTTTCGACTCAGTTCAATGGCATTTCCTTCTTTCGACCAAATAAACTCATTCATTGGATCAGACTTCGCGTTACGACGGCTTCGTTCTCGGTTCAAGTGAATGGTGAGCTTACATGGTTTTTCAGAATTGCTCGGGGTCTAAGACAAGGATGTGCATTATCTCCATATCTTTTTGTGATATGCAAGAATGTACTTTCAAAGATGTTTGATAAGGCGACAGTGGAGAGGAAGTTTGGATATCATCCGTATTGCCAAAACATCAAGTTCACCCATCTTTGCTTTGTTGATGATCTAATGATTTTCTCACCAAATTAACGTGGAATCAAATTCGTGTTGTGCAGCTTGTTTGTGAATGGTATAAGGGCATATGGTTTCCTTATGCAACGCCCAAATACTCATTCATATCATGGATTGCGATGCACAATCGTCTTTCTACTCGAGACAGACTTTTAAATTAGAATATCGGAGCAACTGGTTCATGTGTTTTCTGTCAAGATTTGGAAAGCAGAGACCACTTGTTCTTCATGTGCAAATTATCGGAAGAGATCTGGGCATGATTAACTCGAAAATTACTGGGCAAGATATACACGACAAGCTGGCAAGATCTCATTGCTATTCTCCTCAACATCGAGTTGGGCACGATCAGACTTTTCCTCGTTAGATACACATTTCAAGCAACGATACATTCCATTTGGAGAAAGAGAAATGGAAGACGACATGGCGAGCCTCACACCCTCCTTAACTGGCTAATCAAATACATTGATAAACAAGTACGCAACAGACTAACTTCGATACAAAGACTAGGAGATGCAAGATATAGAAAGAATGCAAGTCTAGTTTGGAACTCGATGAAAAGATTCACGAATTTGCTTAAATTTCTATTGTTTTTCTGTTTATTTCAATAATGTGGAAATACCTCAAACTTCCGAACGAGAAGCATTCATGTATAGTTTTTTTGGTTGAAAAATTTTACATTCCATTAAAAAAAAAAATTGTTTAGTTTGGGCAACAAAAATCTGACCACGACTCCAAACATTAACACTAATTTTGTACCCAACAATGCATAATATTTCACATTCAAAGAAGAAATTGATTGTGAAAGTTGTATAGCTGTACGTTTGATATATTACAGTTGTAATGGCTTACAACTCATACAACAAAAAAATAGAAAGGTCCGAGAAGCTTGAAATAAAACTAGAATTATTAAAAACTCAATTATCGTAATAAAGAAGAGAACGTCCCAACAAAGAACTCGTCCTTATATAAAGCCACCCACAGCCCCTTAGCTTCTCTCACCATCATCATTCATCATCATCTCTATCTCTCTCTCTCCAAAAACAGCAATGGCTTTTTCTTCATCTCCATGGGCTCTCTTGGCTCTGTTCTTTATGGCTTCTTCTACGGTAATGGCAATTCCTCCACGGAAGGCCATTGATGTGCCATTCGGCCGTAACTACGTCCCAACTTGGGCTTTTGACCACCAGAAGCAACTCAATGGCGGTTCCGAACTCCAACTCATTCTCGACAAATACACTGGTACATTTACTATTGCATGATTTTTGGATTGAGTAGGTTCGGTCTAAAGCATAGGCAAATGAAGTTATACTTTTTAATGTCAAATATATATTTTTTTTAATAAACCGCAAAAATTCCAGAACTTTCGGTCCATAATCTCCGACCATTGTTTGTACATTAACTAAAAACATACAAAAGAGGCACAATTCTTTTTTTTAATTTTGGGCAAGATATCCAAAAATGTTGGACAGGCCCTTATCTAAATGAGAGCTTACTCACTAACTATTTTACTTGTTTATGTTGGATAAATACAAACAGGGACAGGGTTTCAATCCAAAGGATCGTATTTGTTCGGACATTTCAGTATGCACATAAAGCTGCCGGCTGGAGATACCGCTGGAGTCGTCACCGCTTTCTATGTGAGTCTCACAGATCTCAAATTTAACTGATTAAAATAGAAATACAAATCGACCAGGACATGTGTAGGTTTGTATTAATGATGTTACTAATACAAATCTAATAGTAATGAAATAATAAATTAATGTGTGAAGCTGTCGTCGACGAACAACGAGCATGACGAGATAGACTTTGAGTTTCTTGGGAACAGAACGGGACAACCAGCGATATTGCAGACGAATGTATTCACAGGAGGACAAGGAAACAGAGAACAACGCATCTATCTCTGGTTCGACCCTTCGAAGGCTTACCACACTTACTCCATTCTCTGGAATCTCTACCAAATTGTGTATGCACTCTATCCTCATTACTTACCTTACACTTTCTTGTATATTATATGTTAAAAAGTTGTCAGGTTTAACATGGTCCTACTACTAATTATTATTTCTTTTTCATATCCGGTCGCAATTTTCAAATTCTAATATTATTATTTTATAAATTAACCTCGGGCGTGACCCAATCTTGATATTGTAAAAAGTTGTGGGGTCTTGCAAGATATTTCGGAGAGACAATTGAGTCAAAAAGTCAAAAAAAAAGTTCAGCTTTTTAAAAAATTTCTAATGTTGAAATGAGCTTAGCATTGATAGGTTCACTCAAACCTTTTCATGTGTTTCTAATGTGGGGTTTCAAATTTTAAACTATGCGTTCAAAACCGGTGTAGTTAACTAAACCCGGTTTAATTTGATTTTTTTTTTCTTTATCAGATTCTTTGTTGACAACATACCAATCCGTGTGTTCAAGAACGCTAAGGATCTAGGAGTGCGTTTCCCATTCAACCAACCGATGAAGCTGTACTCGAGCCTTTGGAACGCGGACGATTGGGCTACGAGGGGCGGTTTAGAGAAAACCAATTGGGCCAATGCACCTTTCATAGCATCCTACAGAGGATTCCACATCGACGGTTGCCAATCTTCTGTGGAAGCCAAGTACTGCGCGACCCAAGGCCGCATGTGGTGGGACCAGAATGAGTTCCGTGACCTTGATGCCGAGCAATATCGTCGTCTCAAATGGGTCCGCTTGAAGTGGACCATCTACAACTATTGTACCGACCGGAGTAGGTTCCCGGTTATGCCAGCGGAATGTAAAAGGGATAGAGACGTGTGAGTCCTTTTGGAGGGTTTCAATGGATCTGATTATTAATTTATTATCATTATGAATACTATTATGCTTCTGTTCAAGAGATTGATATATATGTATGTTTGTTGGCCCGTTATGTTTATGCTTTGTTTGGCCCTAAATTTACATGTTATTATTCTATTGTTTAGCTATGTGTCTTATGAGTTACATGATTTTATATGATCTATTAAACTTAAAAAGTCTTATTCTTTAACGTGGTAAAAAGTGCATTTGGTATAATATAATCCTGATTAATATTATTATTTCCCATTGAAACTTGATCGGCCGCCTTATTCTAATTTCTATGTGAGACCCATGAGCCGAAACTCGTCCCACCCTCACATGTGTGTGTTGGTTTGCGACTTGCGAGACTGTTTAGTTATACTACATTTATTT
>PKMM01044599.1:109369-140675 GCA_002933915.1 Eutrema heterophyllum | reverse complement strand
ATTATTTATTATTTATTATTTATTATTTATTATTTATTATTATTTATTATTTTTCATCTTTTTATTTTTTGACAGAACAATTACCATTCAAATGATCCAATTCGGATCATCCATATGGATACGAAATTTTATTCATAATTTTTAAAACTCATTCAGATGATTTATTTGAAAGATTCATCTGAATGAATATGAAAAGCACTTAAATGAATATCAATTCTTCTCTTCCATCAAATGAATCATCTGATGAAGCAAACATACCCTTAGTCTTCTTTTGATTCTAAAAAATAATCGATTTCTCTTGTTTCACCTAAGAAAAAGAAACAAACGTAATACGTCGAGATAATTTCTCTTTGACTAAACAATGTTTTTAGATTTTTTCTAACTTGAGAATTGCATAATCCTCGCAAAACACCACACCGCTATTCAAATGCTTCCACGTGTTTATTTCTCACTTGAAGAATACTTCTCTCTAGTGGACGAAACAACTTCAAAAAAAATTCTATCAGTTTATCACTCTCAGGGGTACATTATCTAAATTCAACATTTTCCAATTGAAGAAACTGAATGGACAATTACCCTAACCATCACGACATAGAGAACCTCTTGCGTCCTTGAGTGAACCAAGAAAACTCTCATCTCAGAAGATAAGGCTTAACTTTCCCTCATTATTGATCAAATAGATAAGAAACATAATTTCCGTCGCCTTCTAATCCTCTTTACAGAATTTTAGCAGAGCCTCGATGAATACACCAACTACGCAAATAGATGCATACCCTCTCACTTAAATTCGCCAAGCTAAAATCTTATAACCAAATCCTATCAAGCCCAACAGTGGATCAGTCATGCATAATGCATATACATATACAAATCAAGAAGGTTTCTAGGGAGTCTATATGAGAAACTAGATTATGACGTACCCCTAAGAGATATGTCGCACGCGTCCACAAATGTTCAACTCCGAAGAGGTCTTTGACGGAAGATCCTAGAAATCCTATTCCGAGAAGATTGCGAGTACTAGTAAGCAACAAAAAGTGACTTTTATTGGTCTCCATCGAACTTCCATCCGAAAAACCAACCCAAGATCAATCTCCTGAAAGCCGGTTTGTAAACAAACATCGACCGTCATATGATGAGAATTAATCCATGTATCAAGTATAACATCACCCAAGCTTACCTTACTAGAAAGTCATTTCGTAGTAGTGCCAGAGTCGTGCAAATTCAGCATGTTTAAGAGATTAAAAAACTACTCGGCGTTCAAAGTTTGGCTATTTTTTTGTACCAAACTTAAGTGTTCAAAAATTTTCAGACAAATATTTATCCGTGAAATCAACCTTTACCTCTACTAGTGTCCTAAATGTGAGAATTTTTCCTATCATATAGAGAATTTTGTTAAGATTTATGGGCTTCCAATTCAAAACCAATTGACAATGATTGGATTGGCCCATATCCCTTATATACTAGTGTTGGTCCCTTTAAACTTCCAATGTGAGATCCTCACACACCCACTCGAGATGATGGCTCTTATCAGCCAATCTCGAACCGAATCCCACTCTAGGACTAGTAATAAACCCTTCTTGGGCCACCCTACTTGGGTCAACAGACGAGGCTCTGATAACATGTTAAGATTTATGGGCGTCCAACTCAAAACCAATTGGCAATGAGTGGATTGGCCCATATCCCTTATATACTAGTTTTGTTCCCTTTAAACTTCCAATGTGGGATTCTAATATGCGCCCTCGAGATGATGACTCTTATCAGCCCATCTCGAACCGAATCCCACTCTAGGACCGATAATAAACCCTTCTTCCGAAGCGGTTTCATTGATCGTACCTTTTTCTATCAGGTAATTGCACCAAAAACTTGAATTCCATGTACGAGAGAAGAAAACACATGCTAGCTAAATTCGTTAGCTGATCATAGCGTATAACAAAACTAATTGTGTCGTTCTTGGATATTTTATGGAGAAGGGTTTAAGTTCTAGCCCCGCAGACCACGCGATGCTAAGTCTCAAAAATGATCCATGCTCACAGCAACGAGGCGTTCTCTGGCAAAGCGGTTCGTCGTTCACGGTAAACCTCTGAACTACTGACCTTATTTGATGCTGGTTTCAAGAGGACGTGGACTGGTATTTGGATTTTATTAGCTTGTTCTTGGTTTAATCTCGGTTTGTCATGAATCCCGAGATTCAATTTGGCTTCTATTTTGACTGGTTCGTGGCTCTCAGGATTGATAGTTACTCTTCATTCCCTCTTCGGTTCTAATCTTCTTGCGGTTTGTTGGCTTATTTTTTCGGTTTGGGGTAATTGTGTTGTTTGTGCGGCTTGATTGAGGTTACCTCGAGATTAGTTTGGTGTTTCGTTTATCTTGCTTTCAGAGGAGGTAGTAAGGCTAGTGTGATGTGATGTGCTTGTCTCTGTGCCGACATCGGAAGGATCTGGGTAGAGTGAGCTAGCGTTTCTAGGCTGATGTATGCACAAGGAGAAGGTCACTTGTATCTACTAGAATCACGACCAAGGATCTGAGATGTAGCTGGCTGAGAGCTCTCTCTACAACTCAAGGGATAAGATGGAACGATGGCAGATGAGGTCTCACCACACCTCTGGGATGGATTTATGTGATACTAAGACAAGGGTTTTCTTCTCTGGTTTTGGAGTGATCTCGTCACGACAAGAACAGAGGAAAGAAAAGACAACTTTAGTCTAAAGAAAAGTCAAGTTTTTATTAATCAAAGGGTAAAAAAATTACACGGCTGTAAAGGGACTTTATATAATGGTTCAAGCAGCTTAGACTCAAAGAAAGAAAAAAACTCAATGCGACGTGACTTTCAAATTGAAAAAGAACATTAAAGGAGATTACAACTCGAAAATTAAGCTAAAATATTCAAACTAATAAAAGAAAATCACACAGAAAATCAAAGCAAAGATTAGTCAAATGATTGATAAGAAATTCAAATAAATGGAAACACTTACCTTAGCTTCTTGTGCATGTGGTCCATATATGGTAAGTGTGCTATGTCTGTGTTCTTCTTGATGTATGTAGACTCCTTTGTAGCTTAAGTTCGACGAGTGCACAATGAAATTGATATTCCAACCCATGACTCTTCATGAGCTCCAAGATGCAATCGGGTCCTTCCTTGGGTCTTGTAAGGCAACTTCTAGGCTTGGGCTCTTTTGGTGCGATCTCTTCAAGACTTGGATCCTTTATGGGCTGGAACACCTTAGTGGTCGAAGTTGGGCCTTGGAAAAGTGATTCGTTTGCTATCTGGCCCGTGATTTCTTCCCGGCTATGCGCATCTTGAGTGAGTAAATTGGTTCGACCGGAAGGCAGAATCTCTCGACCCATCTTTGGGATTTCTCGACCAAAATGGTCTTCTTGTGTAGATGGTACAAGGGTTTGCACTTGTCCCGAGTCGTTTGAGAGATGACTTTGCTTTTGACTCTCGGGTGCATTTAAGACTATTGCCACATATGCATTGAACTTGTCATGGAGTGCTCTTGATCTGGATCTTGTCATGGGCAGGTCTGAAACAAAAGGAACTTCTTTGACCGGTGTATGCTCCCTCTTGAACAGGTTTTGACCCCAAAACAACTTCATGGCCTACATCAAAATGAGATAGATCAGTGACATTGAATGAGGAAGAAATATTGAACTCACCTGGCAGCTCCAAGCGGTAGGCATTGTCGTTGATCTCCTCAAGAATTTTGAAAGTTCGTCTCCTCTCGGTGCTAGTTTGGAAGTTCTTCTGTTGGGAAAGCAGTCTTGTCTCATGTGCAACCAAACCCACTTTCCGGGCTCAAAAACCATTTTCTTCCTGCCCTTGTTCTCTTGTGCCTTATACTGCTCGTTCTTCTTTTCAATGTTGTCTTTGACTTTTTGATATAGCCTCTTGATTACTTCAGCTTTGTTGACTCCATCTAGATTCACGGCTTTGGCTTGCGGTATTGGAGACAAGTCTAGAGGTTTGTTCAGGTTAAAGCCATAGACGACTTGAAATGGTGATTGCTTGGTGGCTGAGTGAGTGGCTCGGTTGTAAGCAAACTCCACATATGGAATATTGTCCAGCCAGTTCTTCATGTTCTTCCTTATGGTAGCTCTAAGATATGTTCCAAGTGTGCGGTTTACTACTTCCGTTTGACCATCAGTCTAAGGATGGCAAGTTGAGAAACCAATAGCTTGGTTCCGAGCTTCTTCCAAAGAGTTTTCCAGAAATGGCTAAGGAACTTAACATCTCTATCTGATACAATTTTCCTCGGAATCCCATGAAGATGCACTACTTCTTTGAAGAACAAATCTGCGGTTTGGGTCGCATCATTGACCTTGGCAAGGTATAAAATGTGCCATTTTTGAGAACCTATCCACCACTACAAAAATAGAGTCTTTGGTTCGGATTTTTGGTAATCCTAACACAAAGTCCATTGAGATATCAACTCATGGCATAGTGGGGATGGGTAAAGGCATGTATAGACCATGAGGGTGGGTTCTTGGCTTGGCTTGCTTGAATATTACGAAATTAGAACATAACTGCTCCACTGGTTTCTTAAGGTGCGGCCAATAAAAATGCTCTTTGATGATGTCCAGTGTCTTGTCTCTCCCAAAATGACCCATTCAACCTCCACTATGATCTTTACGAACCAGCAATTCCCTTAGTGAGCATTTTGGAACACACAACCTCTTCTGTCTGAATAGAACACCTTGGTGTTTGTAGATAATCCGAATGCTCCCTTTTCACAGTTCTTGTAGAACTCTCCTAGCTCTGGATCTTCTTCATATAGGTCCTTGAAATACTCAAATCCCAACACCTTTGCCTCCATTGTTGAGATCAGTAAGTGTCTTCTTGAAAGATCATCTGCGACCACGTTTTCTTTTCCCTTTTTGTACTTGATTACATAGGGAAAAGTCTATATGAACTCTAACCATTTAGCATACCTCTTCTTGAGTGTGGTCTGACCCCTTAGATGCTTAAGTATCTCGTGATCCGTATGTATGACACACTTTCTGGATAGTAGATAGTGTTGCCAAGTCTCCATGGCCCGAACTAAGGCATATAGTTTTTTTTTGTCATAAGTCGGGTAGTTGAGTGTGGCTCCACTAAGCTTTTCACTGAAAAATGCTACTGGTCTGCCTCCCTGAGTTAGAACCGCTCCAATTCGCATGCATGATGCATCATATTTGACTTCAAATGTCTTGTTGAAGTCGGGCAAGACCAAAAACGGTGCCTCGGTTAACCGCTGCTTTAATGCTTTGAATGCTTGCTCTTGCTCTTCTCCTCAACTGAATGGAACGTTCTTCTTCACTACCGTGGTTAATGGAGCTGCTACTGTGCTGAAGTCCTTGAAAAATCTTCGGTAGAAGCTTGCTAAATCGTGGAAACTTCTGACTTGACCGATACTAGTAGGCGTGGGCCATTCTTGTATAGCTTTGATCTTTTCTTCATCTACTTGTAATCCCTGTGAACTTACAATAAAGCCTAAAACACAAGAAATTCAGTGCAGAAGGAGCACTTCTTGAAGTTTGCATAAAGGCTTTCCTTTCGGAGAGTCTTTAAAACAAGCTCAAGGTGTGCTAAGTGATCCGATAAGCAGTTGCTATAAACAAGAATATTGTCAAAATACACAACAACAAACTTACAAATATAGAGTCTAAGGACCTGGTTCATTAGACGGATGGACGTGCTAGGTGCATTGGTGAGGCCGAATGGCATAACCAGGCATTCATAAAGACTTTGTTTAGTCTTGAATGCGGTTTCCATTCATCCCCTTCTTTCATAAGCACTTGATGGTAACCACTTTTCAGGTCGATATTGGAGAATATTGTGGCTCCACTTAGCTCATCTAACATGTCATCAAGTCTTGGGATCAAATGTCTATACTTCACCGTGATGTTGTTGATGGCGCGGCAATCTATGCACATTCTCCAAGTTCCGTCTTTCTTTGGGACCAACAAAACAGGGACGACACATGGGCTGAGGCTCTCCCTCACATATCCTTTTGCCATTAGCTCTTGCACCTACCTCTCTACTTCTTTGGCCTCCTCCGAATTCATTTTATAAGCTGGTCGGTTCGGAAGTGGTGCACCTGGAACAAAGTCTATTTAATGTTCAATACCTCTTATATGTGACAACCCTTTAGGTATAAATACATCCTTGAAACTCTCTAGTAGTTTAGTCATCTGTGTTCGTAGTTCAAGTGCTCCAAAATCTGCACTTAACACTTCTTTGAAAACCATTAGCAATATCGGTTCCTTGGAATACAAGGAACGGCGCACAACACTAGCATTGACCAGAAAATTTGATTTAATAGGTTCTACTTCTTTAGTCATTCTGACCTATAACTCATGCTCTTCTTTAGGTGTGAGAGGTGACAGTTTATAACTTCGTTTAATATGCATGGCAGAATAAACATTAGTTTGACCATTATGAGTAGAGTCCTTATCAAACTGCCATGATCTACCCAAAAGTAGTTGGCCAACTTGCATTGGAATTACATCACAAGTCACTTGATCTTGATAACGCCCCACACTAAAAGGAACGCTCACTTGATCAGTGATCTTGAGCTCGACCTTATCATCTAACCACTTCAGCCGATATGGCCTAGGGTGTTTAGTTCTTTCAAGGCCGAGTTTCTTAACCATGAATTCACTAGCCACATTTGTGCATGACCCTCAATCAATAATTAAATTGCATACCTTCCCTTTTATAGTGCAACGGGTGTGAAATATGTTCTCCCTTTGAGCCGTCTCTTCTGGCTCCACCATTATGCTTAATACACGCCTTGTGACCAGTAACCCTCATGTGTCAGGGTACTCCATCTCTTCATCTTCTTCACTCAAGGGTCCATTTTCTGCCTCATCCTGTGACTCATACTCCCCAGCAGGTGTAAGGATCATGGTTCTTTGATTTGGGCACTCCCTTGACATGTGTCCTCTTCCCTGACATTTAAAACAAGTAATGTCTCTAGTATGAGATGTGTTAGCATTCTTACTTGTCTCAGCTCTAAAGCTTTTGTTTGGCTCATGTGTTTTTCCTTTGAAGCGTGAGTCAATCTCCACTGCTTTCCCTTTTTCTATTGGTTTGTTGCCGTTTGATGTCCAAGTGTTTGGTGTTCTGGTCCGAGTGATTGAGTTCTTGCGTTTGATGTGTTGCTCAACTTGTATAGATAGATGGTAAAGATTTATGAAGTTGTGGTAGACTTGTCTGATGTTGACATTTACCCCACAAGACGACCCATGGCGAGCCAAACTCCACCCGTAGCCGAGGAGAGCCCATCCGAAGCCGAGGAGAAGCTTCCCAGAGCCAAACTAATGCAACCACACCAGATCAACACTGAGGGAGAACACATTCCTCGACCAAGTGACCCTGGAGATACTTATGGTCGAGCCACATTTCCACTAGTCCGACCAGAAATAGAAGATGGACAAAGATCAAGCCTCTCGCCTAAGACATTGTCCATATCGCTCAAAAGCCCACCCGAGAAGGATATTTAGCCCAAGAATGATGTTTTGAACTTCACCAAAGCACTTCCAAGACCAGGAGACATTCTTACCCATCAGGAGACCCAATGGAGTATCCACAACCAAGGAGAACGGAGCTGGATCAACTCGGATCCAACCATTGATCGCAACAACCATAATTGGTCTCTATATCGACCAAATATGGAAACTCTCTTAACCACGACCATACTGAAGACCAAACACTCTAAGGACGACCCACCAAACCTCTCATGCACCCTCAAGATGAACCTAGACACTATTATGGAACAAGGGAGGAATTCAAACTTAGAGAAAAAACTTTCCATATTCGAAAAAGTCAATCTTCCCTCATCTTCTCTTGTCGACTTATGGAGACCAAATCTCGTGCATTCAACTCTGTAAGACCATCACCACCATCCATTCAAACTAAAGAATCTCTTTGCTCATGACTCGCCACAAAAGACGCCTCATCAAGCCCTAAGATCGACCTTTTCTCCATCAAGGCTCGCGGATCACATCACTTGATACTTTGCTTAATATTTGCTGTCTCTTTACTCCTTTATCGTTGTAATTGAATTCCAGAGAACCTTTATAAGCTCCTCTCAGTTGTACCTTTTGATTCACCCTTTGATTAATAAAAAAACCTAGAAAGTTCTGTGTTTCAAAACCGTTGTGTTTTTTATTTGTTTTGCGAGTTCTTAGTGTTTGTGGAATCAATCACTAGAGATCGTGTTTTGAGATCAATTCATTTGCGAGGATTAGCCCTTAGGATTGATTTCTGTTTTGATACACTTGTTTTAGTCCATAGAACAATTGTATTGCCATCACTACCTTTTTCGATCAATCCATCAACGAGGTTGGATTTTGTTAACTAGGATGTTATAAGATCGTAGATTCGTTCTTATATAATTTTGGTATCAAAAAAATAAATGAGAAAACTTTTGTTACTTGTTTTTGTTCTTTGCTTTTATTCACAAAAATAAAACCCATAAAAAATTGTTTGGATTTCTTTCCTTGAAAGTTTTTGTTCTATTCATTTTTTTTATAAAATAATTGTTTTCATTTATTTTATATCTTTCTTCGATTTTTGTGTTTTCATAAAAACCATAAGAAATTTTTTTACTTCTTTCTGTTGATGATCTTTTGTCCATAAAACATTTAAAAACAAAAAAAAAGTTTTCTCATTCATTTTGAAAATTTTCTTTTAAAGAAAACCAAAAAAAAAAAAAAAAAAATCATTTTTCCGGTTTTGCATTTATTCGGAGATGACTTCTTACAAAAGAGCAAACCATGATTATTGGGACATGAAATATCAAAGATTCTATGGATACAAACCAGCCATGAGACAATTTGATCCAGAGCCACCATATTCCATACGAAGGTCACCACGAAGGGTCGATCCATGGCAGCAACAAGGATACATCTTTTATGGGAAAATCAATCCTGAAGATTACTTGGCGTGGGAAGATCTTATCGAGGAATGGTCTGACCATCATCCACTCATGGAGCAGAAGAATGTAGATATGGCACACTAAAGATGCATTGACATGGTGGAGAAGAGAAATGGCCTATTAAAGAAGAAGTCCTTATCCACTCACCGCCTCTTGGACAACCATGAAGACGCTCATGAAGAGGAGGTTCACACCATCTTATTGCCCTGAAAACATGTCAAGCTCATATCACAGAACGCCTACAAACCATTGGAACGTGAAAGAAAGACAATATGAACCAGATCAACAAAAAGGTGTCTAACATTCAGAAGAACCGTAGCAGCACTCAAACAACTCAGCAACAACCACTACAAACCATTGACAAAGACAAATCATATGACAAACCGAAAGACACTCGATTTGAACAAGGTAAGTCTTCTTCTAGTCATCAAAGAACTCATTAACTGGCATGTTTTAAATTTCAAGGCAGGGGACACATGGCCAGAGATTGTCCAAATAGACGAATCATGATCATTACACAAAACGGGTACAATTCTCAAGATGAAGAATCTAGACGATCCAAATGGAGAGATCACCATCTTACCTGATGACGGAGACCTATTGGTGTTTCAAAGAGCCCACTATGCTCAACCATACCATGATGAACCAGCTCAGAGAGAGAACCTCTTTCATTCCCGATGCACCATTCAAAATAAGGTATGCCATCTAATCATAGATAGTGGCTCTTGTATTAATATTGCTAGCTCTGTTTTGGTTGATAAGCTAGGAATGCAAACATCAAATCACCCCAGACCATACAAGCTCAAGTGGCTTAGTGACAATGATGAGCTTAAAGTGACCAAACAAGTGGAGAATCCTTTCTCCATCGGCCAATATCAAGATCAGATTACGTGTGATGTTGCCCCAATGCAAGCGAGACATCTTCTGCTGGGAAGACCATGGCATATGATCGTGGCACCTCACATGATGGCCGTAAAAACCAGTACTCATTCAACCTTAACAACAGAAAGCTTACACTCACATTTTTGGATCAAACAGAACTACGTGTAATGCAAGCAAAAGAAAAGACTAATGTAGCTATCAAGGTAAGTTTCTTTGCTGAAAAAGAACATTTACCACCTGATAACACATATATGATACACTTATCTATGCCAAAAGTGTCTTACACAAGTCATGAAGCAAGATTGGAGAACAAGCACCCAACCGTAGGCCACACGACAACAAAGAAAAACAAAGGCGATCAAAGAAAAGTGACCACCAAACCTTCTGCCCAACTACAAAGAAATGAAGTGATATCCTCTCTACTGATCAAGGAGGCACCACCAGACCATCCCCAACCGACGAGCCCAAGCCAAACACAACTATTACTCGGAGGTAAAACTCTAAACCCACTCGGCAAAACTCAAACTAACTTGGTCTATCGTTATGCAGATGAACCAGTTTCGAGGACGAAACATCTTAAAGGAGGAGGGTATGATGTGGACATCTACCCCACAAGACGACCCATGGTGAGCCAAACTCCACCCGTAGCCGAGGAGAAGCTACCCGGAGCCAAACTAAGGCCAAATCAACACTGCGGGAGAACACATTCCTCGACCAAGTGACCCTGGTGATGCTTATGGTCGAGCCACATTTCCACCAGTCCGACCAGAAACAGAAAATGGACAAAGATCAAGCCTCTCGGCTAAGACATTGCCCACATCGCTCAAAAGCCCACCCAAGAAGGCGGTCCAGCCCAAGAATGAATGTTTTGGACTTCACCAAAGCACTTCCAGGCCCAAGAGAATTTTTTACCCATCAGGAGACCCAATGGAGTATCCACAACCAAGGAGAACGGAGATGGATCAACCCGGATCCAACCATTGATCGCAATAACCATAATTGGTCTCTACATCGACCAAATATGGAAACTCTCTTATCCAAAGAAGAAGTCCTTATCCACTCACCGCCTCTTGGACAACCATGAAGACGCTCATGAAGAGGAGGTTCACACCATCTAATAAGAAACTCCCTTTAATCGACACTCTAGATGCTGGGTACGAACTGGATAGGCCTTGAAAGCAACAAGTTGCCAGATTTTGTAGAGCGAAGCTCTGCTACCACTTAATATGAAACTCCATGAATCGAACACTCTAGATGCTGGGTACGGACTGGATAGGCCTTGCAAGCAACAAGTTGCTTCAAGGGTTGTAGAGATGAAGGGTCACACAAAGGCTGCGGAAAGACCGTTGATATACCAATCCGATTCTCTTGGATATTACACACCAAAAGAGATTGAAGGTTTTGTTGGATATGACTCACCAACAAGATATGAAGAGATTCACTCTCATCACAAGAAACAAACTGATTTTTCATAAAAGAAGGTTGAGTTCAACAATGAGAATACAAGAGAATATAAAGAACAGTAACAAGGCTGCATGAAAGAGAGAGAAAGAGTTTTGGAAAACACAACCATTAAAGATAAGTTTGAACTTGAAAATATGACCCTCGCACTTCTATGGTCGAGATTTGCTTTGTTGCTGGGATTGGGTCATGATCAACAAATGGGCCAAGGGGGATGTGAACCATTTGTCTTATCAAAAACCTTGTTTTGGAAAACCCATTGGGACAAAACCAAAACAAAGGAAAAAGAGTGCAAATGGGCCACATACCCATTTGTTGATCTCTTTCTTGAAATCCCTGGATTAAACAATGTTGTTGGGCTGATCCAATTCTTCACCTTCAAGCCTGTTTCATAACCATAATGGTTTAAAACATTTCTTCTCCAATTCGGCCCAATAGGTCTGGTCGAATAGAGTCTTAATGAATTCGTCCTTCTCCTTAGAGTCTCTTTAAGCTTCTTTGAGTCTTGATGAATGGATCCAGCTGGTTCATGTTTAGGTCCAAGCTCCGGTTCAAGCTGCTCCTTTATTGTGCTTGCCATGATCACATCACCATCTTATTGCCCTAAAAACATGTCAAGCTCATATTACAGAACGCCTACAAGCCATTGGAACGTGGAAAAAAGACAACCTGAACCAGATCAACAAAAAGGTGTCTAACACTCAGAAGAACCGTAACAGTACTCAAATAACTCAGCAACAACCACCACAAACCATTGACAAAGACAAATCATATGACTGCAAACCGAAAGACACTCGATTTGAACAAGGTACGTGTAACACCCCAGATTCTCTCTATAAATAGAAAGTAATCCGGAATGTTACAATACGGCTACAGAGACAATTAATCCGGCTCGAGCAACCCATATCACTCTGGCCAAACCGTCGCTGTGGGCACGCCTCTTGACCAAGGCCTAAGGCTTTTCAACCCGTTCCTTAGTATCGAGTTGTTTCAGTTCGGACTAAACTAATACCATTTAACACAAACTGATATTTTCTAGAAATTCATACATATTATTCATATGGTTGAAAATAGTTACAAAAAGGGGTTCATACTAGGTTCGGCCGGCCTTTGCTAAAATTACATAGATAATATTTTGCTAACCATGTTTTACAAAAGCCAAGCCAAACTACTCCGGTGGTCCTAACGTTCCGCCGTCCCGAGCTACTCTCGTCTATTGGTCACCTACAAAACAAAATGAGTCATGAGTATTCTAGCAATACTCAGTGAGCTTCGGGGAAATCTAAACACTCATTAGAATCCTACCCAAAATACCCGGAAGCAAGTTCAACCTAACCAGCAAGCTACAATTCAATCAACATCATCAAAATGCACATGCGGAAGCTAATCATATCTAAGCAAGGTCTTTTTATGCTTCTAAACACTATTTCTATCTTAAGAGGACCGAAATATCCTATGTCTTCACAAGCATCCGCAAATCACCACAAAGGATCAGATTGGTGATCTTGCATCAAACCGGTGATTTCCATTCCTTTCGTCACCACTCGGCTTAGGAAGCTATCCTACAGCCCTTGAGTCTTCCTCCCTTTGTGGCTTTTATTCCACAAAGTTTGGGTCTTTGGAATGTACCGAATACACCCTAACTTAAGAACATATAAATTCCTAGCAACTTATATTTCTTAGATGCAACAAAAATTCATTCATAAATACTCCGAGCCCCGGACATGCTATGCAACCTCCTTAGCATGTCAGGTGAATACTCCTCATCTCGTGTTCCGTTCTTGTCTTAATGGTTTGAATCGGTGTCCTTCGTTCTTGTCTTAACGGTTTGAATCGGTGTCCTTCGTTCTTTCCTCTAAACCTGCAAGAACCTCGTTAACACTCAACGCATAACCGAAACTCACCAACAACCATTGACTCTAGCTTCAAATAACCCTACGGCCTTCCCCTAACCGTCGACTAGCTCCTCCGTTCTACGCTTCTCCGAAAAATGCTAAGGTTTATCTTCACTTTCTGACTATAATTTCTCTCAAAAACTCTTTGGTTTTTCTTTCTAAGTTTGGTGGTGTGAAGACTAAATTAGGGGGGGCGGTATTTATAGTGTTTCGGTTCCTTTGGGTGCAAGCTTCTCCTTGCTTTGGATTGGTGGATCTAGGCGGCGGCTTCTCTCACGGCGACATGTGTCCGACACATGCCGAGACTTGCGGTCTAAGGGTCGGCTCTCAGCTAACATTGTCCCTTAAATCCCGTGCAACCTTCACTAACTTCCCGACCAAACTTCCCTTACTTCTTCGCTAAGTTTTGCTCCTTCTCACGACACGCGTCCCACTCCAGGTTGTCGGCCATTGTCTCGGGATTCGGGCCCGATGGCTTTCCGGTGTTCCGATCACTGATTCTGGCCGAATTCTCCTTGCCCGTCGCCCGACGCGTTCTTTGTGGCGAGAATATATTCTTCGACTGGACCAAGGTGTTTGTCTCGGCTTCGAATGGGCTCTCCTCGGCTACGGGTGGAGTTTGGCTCGCCATGGGTCGTCTTGTGGGGTAGATGTCCACATCATACCCTCCTCCTTTAAGATGTTTCGTCCTCGAAACTGGTTCATCTACATAATGATAGAAACTGGTGGTCACTTCTCTTTGATTGCCTTTGTTTCTCTTTGTTGCCATGTGGCCTATGGTTGTTGGCTTGTTCTCCAATCTTGCTTCATGACCTGTGTAAGACACTTTTGGCATAGACAAGTATATCATATTTGTGTTATCATGTGGTTAATGTTCTTTTTCAGCAAAGAAACTTACCTTGGTAGCTGCATTAGCCTTTTCTTTTGCTTGCATTACACGCACTTCGGTTTGATCCAAAGGTGTGAGTGTAAACTTTCTGTTGTTCATGTTGAATGAGTACTGGTTTGTACGGCCGTCATGTGAGGTGCTACGATCATATTGCCATGGTCTTCCCAGCGGAAGATGTCCGGCTTGCATTGGGGCAACATCACACGTAATTTGATCTTGATATTGGCCGATGGAGAAAGGAATCTCCACTTGTTTGGTCACTTTAAGCTCATCATTATCATTAAGCCACTTGAGCTTGTATGGTCTGGGGTGCTTTGATGTTTGCATTCCTAGCTTATCAACCAAAACAGAGCTAGCAATATTAGTACAAGAGCCACTATATATGATTACATGGCATACCTTGTTTTGAATGGTGCATCGGGAATGAAAGAGGTTCTCTCTCTGAGCTGGTTCATCATGGTATGGCTGAGCAGAGAGGGCTCTTTGAACCACAAGTAGGTCTCCGTCATCAGGTAAGATGGTGATCTCTCCATTTGGATCGTCTAGATCTTCTTCATCTTGAGAATCGTACCCGTTTTGTGTAATGATCATGATGCGTCTATTTGGACAATCTCTGGCCATGTGTCCCCTGCCTTGACTTTTAAAACATGCCAGTTCATGAGTTCTTTGATGACTAGAAGAATACTAATTGTAGTAACCCGGCAGTAAGCATCGACCAGGTCGATGGTCGAGGAAAACGAGGTCTGAGGAATTAACTACGGGAAGTTGGAGACCTCAAGACCAGGCCAAGAGAAAACATTTAGACGAGCCAGAATCGAAATGGCATGAGAGAAATTGAAGTTACAGCATAATTACCCTTACGGCAGTGATTACCAAGGGGAAAAACGAGGGAAAAATCAAAACCTTGAGAACATCAGAATGATGGCTGAACTAGCAAGGAGAGATCAAAATAAGAAGATTGGTCGAGCCAGAATCCAATCGGATGAGCCAAAACGATGGTATTCAAGCAGGACGCCTTCTAGCCGAGAAATCAAAATTCTACCCGAGAAGAAGATTTCAACCGGAAAAAGTAAGATCGGGTAAATTATCGAAGTTATTGTGAGAGCAGATTCTCACAACCTCAATCCTTGACTATTTTTAGGTTGAATGCACTTGAAAAGACTTGGAAAAATTTGAGAGAAAAAGTTGTATAATATTATTTTAGCCAAGAATTCGGTGCCTTACAATATGACCCATGTTTCGAACTTATACTAGCTCGAAATGTAACCGCCGAAACTTAACTATTTACATTAAATTCAGAGTTAAATTTGTAATCTTCGCCTTTAATGCTCAGCTTGATTCTCGGGTTTCGAATTTACTATGTTTGACTTATTCAGACGCAAGCTCCTGCTCCAGGCGACCTCGCTCTTGTCCTTCGTGCTCGGTTCTTCCAGTTTGTCAGCTTGCTCCTCTTCGCAACCTCGCTCCCCTCAGCTCGTAGCCAGGTTCAGAGGGTCTCGTTGTGGGCCGAGCCTTCCTTGTTGAGCCTGCTTACTCGGGCTGGGCCTTAAGTGCGGAATTTGGGCCCAACAATTGCCCCCCAGCATCCTTATTGACTTGTCGATGAGGATGCGAGATTGCAGTCTTAGATTTTTTATTGATTCCCTCAGTTGATACGATCTCGCAATCTCAGCCCCCTGATTGGTCTTTTAATTGCTGACATGCCGAGATTGCAGGGATTGTGTATCAAGCATACAAAATTTAAGGGAACTGATAGGGCGAGTGGGCGGTTTATAAATGGACGGTTCACATTGCTTCCATTCCCACGTCGCCTCAGCTTCCTACTCCCAAGGTAATGATGTCTTCTTTACTTTTTTACTTTTTCTTCTTTTTTTTTTATATTGAGCTATCTTCATTAAAATCGCACTCACCTTTCTCCTTTCACCGCCTTCGCGAAAAATTCCTTTCCTATTTTTCCGGCAAACCTGCTCCTTTTACCTTTTTCTTTATGGCTTCTTCTTCCTTTCCGAGCGCTTCGCTCACCCTCGCCGACCAGTTTGGGCCTCACGCGGGGAGCTCAAGAATATCTCTTCCGTATGCGGACTTGATTACGGCGACTTCCTCGTTCCGTTGGAGGGTGATTCCCCGGAAACTCCCCCGGAGGGTTATGCGTGTGGGTACGCCGCGTTTTTCCTGAAGTGCCGCCTCCTTTTTCCTATTCCGGCGGCCGTTCTTAACATCATCGGCGACCTGGGGCTTGCCCTGCCTCAACTCATGCCCAGCGCGATGAGGGCTCTGGTCGCGCTCTGGGTTTGCTCTAAGGAAACTGGGGTTGTGTTTACCACCGAGGATTTTCGTTAGCTTTTTAATGTCAAGGCGAAATCAAATCTTCGAGGGACCTACTACTTTCCGGCGAAGGTTAACCGGTCCGTTTTCAGATTCAGCGTGAGGGACGATAAGTGGTGGGAGCAGTGGTTTTATTTCAGGATCTCCAGGCGATCTGCCAAGGGCGAGTCGGTATTCCGGCATTCCTGGGCCCAGATTACCGGTCAGCGGGATTTCTAGGAAATCGGCTTACTCCCCCTCTTTTAGGAATTATCGAATTTTTTGGTCTGATTCGGTTTCCCCTCTTTTTTTTTTGCAGAATCTATTGATTCCTCGAGGACTGTGATGGCTGAGGTTCAGCAGCTCATCAGTCTTATCCGAGAGGAGAGCTCCAATTGGAAATTTTTTACTATCGACAGAATCTTAAGGGCTCGCGATCGTCCAGCTCCCAGGTTGTCTGTTACGGCTGCTCTCCGACTTGCAGGTTCGTATATATATATATTAAGAATGTTTGTTTTTAGGGATTATGGGCCCTTCTTCCCTTTCTCTTATTTGATCGCTATTGTCTGGTTTTGCAGGTCCTCCTTCTTCCTCACCTCAAGCTTTGTCTCCCCCAACTCAACCTCAAGTTCTAACTCAAGCTCCAGCCTCGACCCCAGCTCCGTCACTTATTCTGAAACTCGAAGCTGTTGCCAAAGATTTAGCACTTGTTTCGGTTGGTCCTTCGGGAAAGTCCCAGACGCAGGACGCCGCTCCTGCCGCTTCTCAGATTCATTTGGTTCCCGACGACAGCTCCACGGAGTCCAACAAAATGATGCCGGCTAAGAAGCCACCACGCCTTTCTTACAGGGAGAGGATGCGACTGCGTCCTGCTCCGACGTTTTCGGGTGCTCTTGACAAGGTGGTTAAGGAGGCCCTTGGTAAATCTACCCGTGTCGAGACCCCACAGCGTGAAGAATCTAAGAAGGAAGATCACCGTGGGTCCAGAGCTGAGCGCGGTGATGACGGCAGCTTTCCAGCAGGTGGGCGTACTGAGGTCGCTCAACATGATACGCAAGCTCGAGGATCTCAGCGATCGATCTCCAAGGTTTCCCCGAAGGAACCTAGCCATTCTGCTGAGTATCAATCTCGCTCCAAGCGGTCTCGTGGCGAGGGGTTCGAGGATGAGGAAACATCAAGGAGGCGCGTGGCTCCTCGCTCGCAGGGAGGCGGAGGAAGTTCTCCGAATGCCTTTAGATTCGATTTTGACGGTCCTGAGGCGATTGTTGAGAACAGCTCCCAGCTTGCGAATCTTTTTAGGCCTGTTAGGCCTTCTTCCTGCTTCCTGCCTTCCCTTAGGAATATGAAGAAACCGGAGAGCTATACCCGGTTCGCGAGTGCGATGGGTCAGGTAGCTTTAGTTATCCTTACGTTATTATTATTATTTTTTTTTGCTTTGTTCTTGCTGAATTTTATGTTCCGTTTTTCAGGCTATCTCCGCTGCCAACGAGCTGGTTAACTCATTCGAGCAGGATATGCGTTCTGCTACCCAGCCCGAGGAGGTCGAGAGGGCGGCTAAGTCCATTGCCGACCTTGTATCTGAGCGGGACGAGCTGGCAGCACGGCTTGCTCAGAGCGAGAAGGAGGTGGCCGATGTTGCTCTCCTAGAGAGCCAAGCTAAGGCCCAGGCTGATTTGGCCAAGGAGTGGGAAAATTCAGCTCTGGAAGCCCAAGCTCGCTCTGTAGCTCTCCAAGGTCAAATCTCTGCTCTGGAAAGATCGAGTGAAGACTTAAGGGTGAATCTTCGAGTCGCTGAAGGTCGTGCTGGGACTGCCGAGGAGGGCTTGCGCTCTGCTAGTGAGAACATCGTAGGGCTCAAGGTCCAGATTGAGAGGATCACTAAGGATTCGAAGAAGCTTGCCAAGCGGCAGAAGGACATGGTGAAGAAGGCGGAGAGGGCTGCGAGGAGGGAAATGTCCAAGCAGTACCATGCCATCTTGATGCGGATAAAGGAGAAATTCGAGAAGAAGAAGGTTGAGGTTGATACCGAGACTCAGCTTATGGAGTGTAAGTCTAACATCCTTCTCCTTGATGAAATCATAAATCAGACTATTACTGATTTTGCTGCGGAGAAGAAGAACATCGAGGCGGAGGAGCTGAGGTTGAATGCAGAGCTCGCCATTGTACATGAATCTGATCTTTCCTTGGGCAAACTCGATCTTCCACAAGTATCCGATGACTCGGTTACCGTACCTGCTGGGTCGGGCGTGCAGATATTAAGTGATCATCCGGACCTTGGTTCTCAGGAGCTTAGGAAGGAGCTTCCGTTGCCTCAAGACCAGCCTGCCTTGGTGAGCGAGCCAACCGATCCGGCCATCTAGTGACTTTTCCCTTTTTTCTTTATTATTATTATTTTTTTTTTGTTTCGAACTTGGTGCCTGAGGAGGCTTTTAAACCTGTTTCTGAACTTGTTATGCCCGGATGGGTTTTATTTCGAACTTATGCTCCCTTTTATGGAAGTTTAACTTTATTTATTTATTTTGGAGAAAGTTTCTTTGTTCCCACTTTTCGTAGTTTATCTTTATATTTATCATTTAGAAGTTTGACACTTTTCAATGGATCAAAGGCAGTTTTTCAGCCAGAAATCCGGATCGTTCAGAGATCCGGCTCCCAGGTCGTTTAGAGATCTGAGGAGCTGACCAGGCGATTTTGAGACGCAAGGTCGAAGCCGTTTAGAGGCGGGTATGTAACCTAAAGAGTTTAGACGTAAAAGTTGTTGTCATTTAGAGACTAGAAAAGTTGTGACTTTGCAATTTAGACGCAAAGTCGAGTCATGCTAGCTGGTAGCGTGCTCTAGCTCGTAAGGCTGTTTATTTATGGAGTAAAGCTTTTCAGCCTGTAGATAGAGGTTTGAGGAACCTCAGGCTGCTTTTAGCAAGTTTGAGAGGATATGTATATTTTTATTTTAATAGCTGCACCTTTGTGAGGTTGCCTACGTACCCTGAGGAGGGATCAAGCCTTTCATAGTTCGATTTTACAAGTGCTTTCGATTTTAGTGGTAGTATTTTCTCAAGTTCATGGCATTCCATGAATTCCTTTCAGGTGTGTTGTCGTGCAACCTGACGAGCTTGTATACGCCGTTTTTTATTATCTCGGAGATCCGGTACGGGCCTTCCCAATTGGTGCCTAGTTTTCTAGCGTTCCTCTCCCTGGTGTTCTCATACACTTTTCGTAGGACGAGCTCGCTGACCTGAAATCTTTGCTGTTTGACCTTTGTATTGTAATATCATGCTGCTGCATGTTGATAATTTTGAAGATTAACGAGTGCCCGGTCTCGACGCTCGTTGATGATATCGAGTTGGTCGAGAAGAATTTCGTTGTTAAGTTCTTCATTTACGGGGCACATATCTATCCTTAAGCTGGGGACTGCAACCTAAGCAGGAACCACAACCTCGATCCCATATGCCAAAGAGAATGGTGTTTCTAAGGTTGGTTTGCGAAGTGAGGTTCGGCAGGCCCATAACACCCCTGGGAGTTCGTCAGACCATTTCTCCTTTTTAGCGTCCAATCGTTTCTTGATATTATTTAATATCGGCTTGTTTGCTGCCTCAGCCTGACCGTTGCCTTGAGGATAACGCGGAGTTGAGGTGGTCAGTCTGATATTGTGGACTTCACAGAATTCGTTGAATGAGTTCCGCACGAGCCCCCGTGAACTTCCAGCAAAATAGTGAAAGCTTCGAGTCCGTGGACACACACTAGGTAGGGGCTGTTCATGCTCCGTTTGTAGAGGCGGGAAATGATCATACAATATCTTGAAGCTATGGTTTTGAGTTTGCGGGCTTCCCACTTGCTGGGGGGAGCCCCACCCCCCTCAATGTATTGTATGATCGATGTTCGCGAATCAATTCTTGCAGCCATTTTCTCGCGAAGGGAAATATGCCTATTGTCGAGCGGAGCTTCACCCTGATCTTCAGCTTCCCTTGCTTCAGTGGGTAGGTCGCTTTCTGCCGGAGCCAGCACTACGTTCAATTCCATGTTGTCGACGTCGATTTCCATTAAATCTTCAACATCTTTCTCGATGTTAATGCTTGGTTTCTCGATTCCCTCTACAGGAATGATTCTTTTTACGAGAGGGTTCGAGGTCGAGGCGAGAGCTGCCAGTGCGTCCGCGATTGTGTTCTCACCTCGCGGGATCCGGGTCAAGCTAAAGACTCCGAACTGCTTGACTAGCTCGTGGACGACAGCTAGGTATGATCCCATTCTGCTATCCCTGGCTTCGTATTCTCCATGGAACTGACTTGTGATGAGTTAAGATTCACTGAATGCGCTTAAGTTGCGTATTCCTATTCCGACTGCGAGCCGGAGACCAGCTATTAAAGCCTCGTACTCAGCTTTGTTATTTGATGCCGGGAAACCGAGCCTGGAAGACTGCTTTACGACCTCGTTGGTTGGGGAAACAAGGTGGATTCCGACACCTGCCCCATGTTTCGAGGAAGCCCCATCGACGTAGAGCAGCCATGTTCCGGAGCTTGATTCAGCTATTTCTCCGTTTACTGTAAGTTCGATAACAAAGTTGGCTAGTACTTGCGCCTTGGCGCTCGTTCGAGGTCGGTACTCAATGTCGTACTCACTTAGCTCGATAGCCCACTTGGCTAATCTACCAGACTGGTTGGGCTATGTAGCACTGTGCGTAACGGCTGTGTCGTCATTACTATAATAGAATGTGATTGGAAGTACGGTCTGAGCTTGCGGGCTGACATGACCACTGCCAAGGCTAACTTCTCCATTCGAGGGTACCGGGTTTCAGCGTCCACTAGGGACTTGCTCACGTAATAGATTGGTCTCTGCTCAGATCGTTCTTCTCTTACGAGGACGCCACTTACTGCGACCTCGGAGATTGCAACGTAGAGGTAGAGGGGTTCTCCCTCGATTGGCTTTGAGAGAATTGGGGGTTCGGAAAGGTATGCTTTCAACTGATTGAAGGCTGCCTCACACTTATCGTCCCAAAGGAATTTTTTGTTTCCTTTTAACAGTTGATAAAAGGGTAGGCATTTGTCAATCGACCTGGAAATGAACCGATTCAGAGCGGCAATGCGACCTGTCAGTCTCTGCACCTCCTTTGCTGAGCTCGGAGGTTGCATTTCCAGAAACGCACTGATGTGTTTAGGATTTGCTTCAATTCCTCTTTGGGTTACTGTGTAACCTAAGAATTCACCCGAAGCAACTCCAAAGGTGCATTTTACGGGATTAAGTTTCATTCCATACTTGTTCAAGAGGTCGAAACATTCTTCTAGCTGACTTATGTGATCCTCTTCTTTCAAAGATTTGACCAACATATCGTCAATATAAACCTCCATTGACTTGCTCAAGAGGCTGGCAAACATCTTGTTCATAAGTCTTTGGTATGTTGCTCCTGCGTTTTTGAGGCCGAATGGCATTACTTTATAACAATACGTCCCTCGTTCTGTTATAAAGGATGTCTTTTCTTGGTCCTCAAGGTTCATTTGTATTTGATTATACCCCGAAAACGCATCCATGAAGCTAAGGAGCTGGTGCCCAGCGGTAGCTTCCACTAATCGGTCAATGTGAGGTAATGGGAAGCTATCCTTAGGACATGCTTTGTTCAGGTCCGTAAAATCCACGCACACTCGCCAGGTGCCGTTCTTCTTTTTTACCACAACTAGGTTTGCTAGCCAGTCGGGATATTTAACCTCCTTGATGAACCCGACACTTAGCAACCTGGTAACCTCGCTATTGACAGCTTCGGTCTTATCATGTCCGAACTGTCGACGCTTTTGACGTACTGGCTTATGATTCGGGTCAACATTAAGCTCGTGTGAGATGATACTCGTATGGATGCCCGGCATATCAGCAGTTGTCCATGCGAATGAACCGATATTTTCTTTGAGGAAGGCTTTTAATTGGTCCTTCTGGGTCCTGGACAGCTCGGATCCGATTCCTATCTTCTGGTTAGGATGGGATTCGTTGATAACGATTTTCTCAATAAAGTCCCTACGAGGTCCGATGGCACCTGGGCCACTCTTCTTTCTGGCTAAGTGATGCGCGAGCTCATCCTTATGCTGTAATTGCTATAATGCGCTTTCCTTAGCTATTTGAAAACCTTCCATATAACATATTCTGGATGCCCTTTGACTTCCTTTTATCGTCGCGATTCCATGCTCGGTAGGGAATTTTATGCATTGATGGTAGGTTGAGGACACAGCTCTCATTGAGTGTATCCACGTCCTACCTAGGATGGCATTGAATGGAGCTGGCCTATCTATCATGGTGAACTCAACCATTCTCCGCACTCCGGCTGCGGTTACGGGCAGTCTTATCGTTCCGAGGGATAGTGTGGTTTCCCTAGAGAAGCCGGTTAGTACCATCTTATTTCCCTCAATTTCGTGATCCGGTATGCTCATTTTCCTAAGAGTACTTAGCAGGATGAGTTCCACAGAGCTCCCGGTGTCTACGAACATTTTGGTGAGCTCGCACCCACCAACTTCCAGCATGATTAGGAGAGCATCGTCATGTGGGGAGTCCAAATCAGCGGACTCGCTTTCCCAGAATGAGATTTGTTCGTCATGTCCCTTGAATGGGGTTCTGTCCCGTGTATCAGTACTTACCCTCCGTTGATGTTTCTTGATTGAATTCACAGAGTTGCTGCACAGCTGGGACCCTCCGTGAATAAAATCTATTCTTTTCTTCGTGCTGGGAGGAGGCAGATCCATCTCCCTATCTTGGGCGCGTACTCGCCTTGCTGCACTCTCGTCTGGACATTCTCGCTTATGATCATCCCTAAATGGGCGATCTCGCCTCTCATCGTCTCGAGCTGGTTGATAACTCTTCCTTGGAGAAGGTTTCTCCAGCTCGACATTGCTTAACTCTCCTGCTGCGAACTTTGCAGCGAGCTGCTTCTTCACTTCGTAGCATTCCTCAGTCAAATGACCCTTGATATTATGAAAATCACACCACTTGCTGGCGTCATATGGTTTAAATCTGTTATGAGGCGAGCTTCCTACCGAGTACGAATGTATCCCCTGACTTTGTTTTTGGTCTTGGGGTTCTCTCTTCCCGGACTTTTTAGGTCCTTGGGAACATGTTCAGCTTGATTCTCGGGTTTCGAATTTACTATGTTTGACTTATTCAGATGCAAGCTCCTGCTCCAGGCGACCTTGCTCCTGTCCTTCGTGCTCGGTTCTTCCAGTTTGTCAGCTTGCTCCTCTTCGCGACCTCGCTCCCCTCAGCTCGTAGCCAGGTTCAGAGGGTCTCGTTGTGGGCCGAGCCTTCCTTGTTGAGCCTGCTTACTCGAGCTGGGCCTTAAGTGCGGAATCTGGGCCCAACAGTCATGGGATTTCGACCACAAGGAAAGAAAGGGGAAGTTACCTTCGACGAATGGCAAATGAAGAAAGACCGAGACAAAGACATTGGTCCGGTCGAAGAATAGATACTCGCCACAAGGAACGCGGCGGGCGGCGGGCGACGGGCAAGGAGAATCCGGCCAGAATAAGTGATCGGAACTCCGAAAAGCCATCGAACCCGAACCCCGAGACAATAGACGACAGCCTGGAGTGGGACGCATGTCGCGAGAAGGAGCAAAACTTAGCGAAGAAGTAAGGGAAGCTTGGCCCGAAAGTCAGGGGACTTGGTCGGGAAGTTAGTGAAGCTTGCACAGGATTTAAGGGACAATGTTGGCTGAGAGCCGACCCTTAGACCGCAAGTCTCAGCATGTGTGGACACATGTCGTCGTGAGAGAAGCCGCCGCCTAGATCCACCAATCCAAAGCAAGGAGAAGCTTGCACCCAAAGGAACCGAAACACTATAAATACCCCCCCCCCCTTAGTTTAGTCTTCACACCACCAAACATAGAAAGAAAAACCAAAGAGTTAGAGAGAGAAGTTAGAGTGAGAAAATGAAGATAAACCTTAATTAGCATTTTCCTGCGAAGCGTAGAACGGAGGACCTAGTCGACGGTTAGCGGAAGGCCATAGGGTTATTTGAAGCTAGACTCAACGGTTGTTGGTGAGTTTTGGTTGTGTGTTGAGTGTTAACGAGGTTCTTACAATTTTAAGGGAAAAAACGAAGGAAACCGTTTCAAACAGTTAAGACAAGAACGGAATACAAGATGAGGAGTATTCGCCTGACATGCTAAGGAGGTTGTATAGCATGTCCGAGACTCGGAGTATTTGTGAATGAATTTTTATTGCATCTAAGAAATATAAGTTGCTAGAAATTTATATGTTCTTAGGTTAAGGTGTATTCGGTACGTTCCAAAGACCCAAACTTTGTGGAATAAAGGGAGGAAGACTCAAGGGCTGTAGGATAGTTTCCTAAGCCGAGTGGTGACAAAAGGAATGGAAATCACCGGTTTGATGCAAGATCACCAATATGATCCTTTGTGGTGATTTGCAGATGCTTGTGAAGACGTAGGGAATGCCGATACACGTTAGGGGCGTCACAAGATAGAAATAGTGTTTAGAAGCATAAAGAGACTTCCTTAGATATGATTAGCTTCCGCCTGTGCATTTTGATGATGTTGATTGAATGGTAGCTTGCTTGTTAGGTAGAACTTGCTTGCGGGTGTTTTGGGTGGAATTCTAATGAGTGCTTAGATTTCTCTGGAGCTCACCGAGTATTGCTAGAATACTCGTGACTCATTTTGTTTTGCAGGTGACCAGTAGACGAGAGTAGCTCGGGACGGCGGAACGTTAGGACCACCGGAGTAGTTTGGCTGGGCTTTTGTAAAACCTGGTTAGCAAAATATTATCTATGTAATTTTAGCGATAGGCCGGCCGAACCTAGTATGAACCCCTTTTTGTAACTATTTTCAACCATATGAATAATATGTATGAATCTAGAAAAGATCAGTTTGTGTTAAATGGTATTAGTTTAGTCCGAACTGAAACACCTCGACACTAAGGAACAAGTTGAAAAGCCTTAGGCATTGGTGAAGAGGCGCGCCCACGGCGACGGTTTGGCCAGAGTGATATGGGTTGCTCATGCCGGATTGTCTCTGTAGCCGTATTGTAACATTCCCAATTACTTTCTATTTATAGAGGGAATCCAGGGTGTTACAAAAGTTGGTATCAGAGCATGGTTCATGGTCATGTTTAGTAGCGTCGGATTCGTCTTTGAAACTCGAGGTTTTAAATTTATAAACCTAAAGGTTTTGCAAGTGCACAGACGTGCATTGTAGTACTTTAGGTATCAATCCACATGGAGAGAGAGCTGTTCTGCGAGACCTTAGACAGTGAATAGCAATGAAGTCTAAGACGAGAATAAGTTTTTATAAGGGATTTTGTCACAAAAATGTAAAGAACGTAAAACGGAAAATTGCTTGTAATCTAGGCTAAGAAAATCGATGGCTTGAAAATAATGCGAGAAAAACGGTTTGTAAGCTATGATAAAACAATGTTGGGTCGACAGGAATATCTTGTGGTATGCTCGATTCAATCACGGTCCCTAAGCTCTTAGTAACTGTTTCTAGATTTCAACTCCACGAACTGAACATAACAAACGGTGTAGTCTACTTTCGTACATTCTACGCACCAACCAGTAGCTTTCGTCTCTGGCTGCGCGGAAAATCATGTTGTTCACGCTGGTTCTTCTTAGTTCACGGCACTCCGTAAGTATACTTTCGAAATCTTATGACGCACACGCTCTTATAAATAAACTATTCAGGTGTTTTTAGATCCATCACTTTTGGTGGAACTTAACACCTATAAATCACCTCTAGTTCATAACGCTAGATTTAGCATTAACAACTATCTATATGAAAGAGCTTTAGAAATCGTCTAGGGTTTTATCTCTGGAAATCCTTATCGAACATAGAATTCTCCGTTGATAAATCCTTTAAACCCAACAATGAAACTACTCGAACATAGATGAAATGAAAATCATGATTGAATAAATTGCACGAGATTGATGAAGGAGCCTCAGGAGTTAAATAACTAAGTCCGGTGAGAACCTCTTCACCAATCTCGAAAAGTAAAGAACAAGAGTTTAAGAGTAAAAGCAAGAACAAAACTAAACTAAAAATGGTGTAAAAGCAAGCACACAAATTAGGTCTTCTAAGAGGTATATTTATAGGTCTTCTCTTATGCTTTCGTCGGTATTTAGGGTTTTAAGTGACGGGAATCGAACGGGCCTTGCAAATTGGGCTTACGGGAAGAAAATGGCTTGGCCGTGGATCCATGGAGTCTGGCCGCGGTGAACCTTCACTTGGCTGCAGGTGGAGGCTTCCTGGCCGTGGGGAATTGCCTCTTGGCGCGGCTGGGATGCTTCTGGGAGTGGCCAGCTGGGACGTCTTGATCTTGATGTATCTTTTGATTGAATCGTTGGATCATCCTCAAATATGTTTGAATGGAAAGATAGCTGGTCCTTCTTGAATATCTCCAAATTTGGGCTGGATCAGACGGTGAGATGAACCTCTTTGGCAAGTGAACTTCTGACGGTTTGACTCTGAGCCGAAAATCTGGTTATTTTCCAATTTACAATGCTTTCGCCTAAGTAACCTGAAAAAAGTCTTGACACTACGAATATGCAAAAACCATAATAAAAGCATGTAAAACCAAGTGAAACACTTATTAAAGTGTTCTTAAATAGATAGTAAAACGGGTAAAAATATGGTGTAATCACACCCTAGACTTAAACCTTGTTTGTCCTCAAACAAGACAAAGCTTAAGCTTGGAAGCGATCAAACAAAAATCATAGGGAACTAGAAATCTCGGAGACCGTCCTTCTAAACCATAACCATCGAACTACATCAAACGCAACCTAGCCTAGAAAATTCTCACCATAAGTTTCCGTAACACTAGTCCACGGTATCAGTTATACGAAATATAAACTTTTAAAATCCAAAAATCAGGTCAACTAGCTCTCTAAATTCATTAAGTGCAAACGTGAACTTCTCATCAAAAGGATTAAACCAAGACAATCGAGGCTAGGTATTAAAGGCATTTAGAGGTGAGGTTAAAAGTGTTTCAGGTTACCGTAATTTCACCGGAGGGTGCGAGATATTATGCAAAACAGCAAGAGAGGAAGGACCTATTGATAACCACAGCTTCCTGTCACTTCTTCTTGCTTAAAAAATGTTGCACTTCCTCCTTTCTCCAAAAACATAACTTTTCTGTCATTCCCCCAGACTTAGAATTTTATTTGGGCTCGGAATGACAGATTTCTTACAAACGAATCATGAATGCCTCATAAGTATTTCGACCAACCTAGACTCTTTTTAGGCTTTTATTTCTTTCCCTTTCGATTATTATTATTATTATTTTTTATTTGAAATGGGGAAACGCCTTTTATTGAGATAGAGTCTTAGGGGCACGAAAATTTACCATGTTTTTAAGTTTTTCCAAGGCATAACCAAGCTCTTATCTTTGTTGAATTCACCTCCACCAATCGCGTATTGTCTTTGTCTTTAGTGACTAAAAACTGTGTCGTTCCTCTGATATTCTCATATTTTACTTGTTTAGCATGCATTTTACTTAGCGTTTTTAGTCGCATGCATTTTACTTAGCGTATAGTCGACCGATACCAGGCGTCTCTGTCGTCTCTTCAGGTTGGTGTCGATCGACACTGGTAGTGGTGTCGGTCGATACAGGGGGATTTTCAGAATCCCAATCGTCATCTTCAGCCTTGTGTCGATCGACACAGGCAGTGGTGTCGATCGATGCTTGTTGCTTCAAAACGTCCTTGGCAGATCCTTGGACGGGTATCAACCGATGCTGGGTGGTATCGATCGATACTGAGGCGATTTAGGGAGCCTCATCGTCGTCATATTCAGCAAGATCGACGAGATTCTTTGCAGTTAGGCCAATTTTCACTCTTGGATCGACCTCTTCATCACTTCTGAAGGTGATTGCATTGACGTGTTCATTCTGTGCATTAACCATCTTTCCCTTGACAGCTGATGCAGTCTGAGCTACCTGAGTGTCCAGCATCTTCTGATGAATGCTAAGAGCTTCGATTTTTCCATTTAGGTCTGTGTACATAGCATCCATCTTCCCATTAAAATTCACTGTCATCTTCTGCTGTCCTGATATCTTCATATTTTACATGTTCCAGCATGCATTTTACTTAGAGCTTTGTGTCATTTGCATGCATAATCATGGTTTTGTTTTGCATTTAGGTCTCATTTAGAGTTTAGGATGTTGCATTAGGTCCTAGGGAGTTCTTGCATGTTTTGGAGTATATTCTAGGTGTTTGGAAGCAATTTGGGAACAATTGGAGTCATGGACCAAAAACGAGGCATAGGGGTCGCACCAAGTACCCGAAAGAACAGGATGGACGAAGGGGATGCGATCAGATTTGGCTGTGGGTTTGTACATGAGAGTTGTAGAGGGAAGAGTTACCTTGCCTAAGGAAGTGGAATCAGGTTATTTGGATGAACGGTGGAAGAGTTATGGCTGATCCCCTCCAGAGTGTCTGACTGGCCGCCGATCCAGATTTCTACGCCGCTTACCACCGGCCGGTGCAACAAACCGGTATGGGACTAGAAGCTAAGCACCGGCCCAGAGCTCCCCTACACCGATCTGTTGCGTCCGGTGTACAGTTTCAGGGGATCAACACCGGTTCCCACAAACCGGTGCAACAAACTGGTGTAGCACTTACCATCCGAACCTCACCCGAGGGGTCTGAAAGATCGGCCCAAAATAAGGGTCTCCAATCCGAACTAGCTTCGGAGGTCTTCATAGAAGTTCTAGATAAGTGAGTTAGCTTTCATCTAGAGGTGGTTTCACGTCGTTTGGAGCTGTGGTTCAAAAGATACATCAGATTTATCAAAGCCATGTCTGTCTGCCGCCCAAACGAGTTCCGCCCGGAGTTGAAACCCAGCAGCAACACCGACCCACATCGTCAGGTGCAACAGGTCGGTGTGAAACCACTCAAGACCAGATTTGACCCATTTCAACCGGGTCAATACCCGGTTTGTTCCGGGTTAACCCGGTTTGCCTACCTTCCTTTAAATAGTCCAAAAACCTAATTTTCATGGGCTAAGCTTTATTTTCTCTTTTTCTCCTTGGACAAAAACGTGGTCATCTTGATTTCTTAGAGGATTTGGATGATTTTGTAAGAGATATTTTGAGTTTTATGCAATTGGAAGTTTAATCTTTTTAATCTTTCATCTCTTATTCACTTAATCATGGGATTTGACATATCTTTTATAAGATTTGTTGGGTTCTTCATGGTAAGTGAGTAGAAACTCTTTGGATCATTGGGCTTGGTAGATTAGGGATTTCTTTTGTTAATCCTTGATGTCTAGAGCTCAATGACGTTATTTCCTTTCTTATTTTGTGGTTTTAATGCTAGATTAGGCTAGAGATAGTTAATCTATATCATAGAGAATTTCATGCACACAAAGTGTTTGATGAAATTCCCTAATGAACTAAATAAGAGATTTTCATACTTAGCTCATGAGAGTGAATGTCTAAGGTGAATCTTGGCTAATAGAACTTATGATTAATGCTTGTTAATTACATTGTCACAAATGAGAATTTGATCTTGATTGTGTAATTAGTAAAGTGATTAGTGCTAAGAGATTAGGCTAATCTTGATTAGTGTTCTAGGCTTAAGGAAATGCACTTTTGTGATTGAATAGACATCATTGCTTAACTCGAGATTTCCCCAAATCAATTGCCTTGCCCTAAGATCCTCTTTTAATCGTTGTCTTAATCGTTTTTAGTGTTATTACTTGTTCGCTTGTTTAATTTGAATCATTAGGTTGTTAGATAAAATCAAAACCCCCTTTATTTGCTTAACTTAAGAAGTTGTATGTATTCTTGGTGCTTGAGACTTAACCCATTTGGATTCGATACCTCTTATGCTACATAGGCATTTAGAGTAATTGGTTCTAAAGACTTGCAAAAAAATCTACTATCAATTTGGCGCCGTTGCCGATTAGGTCTAGCTTTCAACATTAGGATTTTACTTCTTTTGAGATTAAGCCTTTTTCTTATCTTTTGGTTACTAATCTTTCTTCCAAGCTCTCTCTTGTTGGTACATGAACACAAGAGCTAGAGGTGTACTCAACCTTGTTGAACCAATCGACAACATACACCTCTTGGACCGTGGGGTTAGAGAAAGGAGAGAAAGAAGGCGTGCTCAACACATTGAGAGGTTGGGTATGGATATAGAGAATGAAAACGTGGACCAAGCTCCACATCAAGGAGCATATGGTGGTAATGGAAACCACCACCCACCCGCCCATAATGCTAGAGCTCAAAACGTTGTTGGAGCGGGTGATGCGACAAATGCTCATGTCAACCGCCAAGGGATTCATGCACCACCGGTTGAATGCAATGACTTTGAGGTCAAAGCAAGCTTCATCAACATGGTGCAAAGTAACAAGTTTCATGGCCTTGCGGTAGAAGACCCTCTTGATCATTTGGATCACTTTGACCGTATTTGTAGCTTGACAAAGATGAATGGAGTGTCGGAGGATAGCTTCAAGCTAAGGTTGTTTCCTTTTTCTCTTGGAGACAAGGCAAGGCAATGGGAAAAGAACCTCCCCCAAGGTTCCATCACCTCTTGGAATCAATGCAAAACCGCCTTCCTTGCCAAGTTCTTCTCCCACTCAAGAACGGCCAAGCTAAGGAACGAGATATCGAGCTTCACTCAAAGAGCAAATGAGAGCTTCAATGAAGCATGGGAGCGGTTTAGGAGCTATACATCGCAATGCCCTCATCATGGATTTTCGGATGCTTCACTCCTAAGCACTCTATACCGTGGAGCATTGCCCAAGATCCGCATGCTGCTTGACACCGCCTCTAATGGAAGCTTCTTGGGCAAAGAAGTGAATGAAGCGATGGAGTTGGTAGAGAACCTTGCATTGAGTGATGGCACTTATGGTGATGACTATGACCGGTCTACAAGAGCCACAAGTGACTTTGAGGAGCAAAAACGAACCAAAGCCATGATGGCTCTCCATGAGAGGTTAGATAAGCAATCATCCATGATGGAGAAGCAGGCTACCATGA